>JAUMHN010032231.1:0-15640 GCA_032360265.1 Heliamphora ciliata | reverse complement strand
GGAAGAAGATTTCCGTTCAGAAGAGAGGAAGATGCTTGCTAGCGGAAGAATGAGAAGTGATTTGGGCCTGATTCGTCATTATGGAAACCTCTCTCACATGATCCAAGGCATTGTTTTGACAAAGTAATTTGTGCCCCGGAAATTGTCATTTACATAATGGCAGTTAACCATTCATACGAGCTGTGTATTCTTAAAAACCTGAAAATTTTTGTCAAAACCACTTTAACCGCTATTGAACCAGTGAACTGTTCATTCCTGTTCCTGTTCGCTATAACCGTCTGGTCTAAAGATGATGGCCGGCTAGCATTTTTAATTGCAGTGCATGGTCGGCCACAGTGCCCTGGTTTCATCTTATATAGCCTTGAGTATCCAATTCTTCATGCTATCCATTTATGGTGGACTCAACAGATGCTACCATAACATGAATATGTATTGTTGGTATGCAATTTCGATGTGAGACACTGAATGTTTCGTAGTATATGAAAATTGGCTACTTCTATAAGTCATGCCCATTAGAAGTGTTGATGCTGCTACACTGATTTGCTGTAGAGTCCGGGTTTCATAACATTGCTAGACACTAAAAGGGGGGTAGACGTGCATTTTTTAATCACTTTGGTGTTGGGGGATATATGTGTTTTTGGGACTAACATATATGCAATTAGAGTGAGAGTCATTTATGCATTTCATATATACTGGTGACCCTGTTATGGGTTAGATGTACATCTCAGAATCACTTGGACGGAGGGATATGTGTTTTTGGCCCTAACATATAGGTCACCCTCTTGCCTTTAAGGAATAGTAATTTACTTTTAAAAAAGAATAAGTGTTAAGCCTAACCACGCGGGTAAAGTGCGATGACAATAACAATGTTAGGTTGTAGGCTTTGTTTTTTATTTATAATTTCTTGAAGCAACAGTAGCCGGTTGTAACATGCATATGCATACGTGTTTTCTAAACCATTGCGTGTAGAAACTGGGAGTTGGCTCCTTCTTCCCCTTATTTGTTAGTGCTTTCTTTCCTTTACTTGCAGTATCTTCTGCAGTCAATTACTCATCCTAGATGGGTACAAATTACCCTTTTTATGGTGATCAAGTTATATTGTCCCCTACTTTTCTAGGAAAAGCATTATTCATACTTATTGCCCAAGCTATTATTTCTTTTTTTCCTTTAAATTTATTGTGTGTTACTGAACATACTTCCTTCATATGATTTTGTTAGGCTACATTTCTACACTGAGAAATAACGTCAGGTCCCGTGCCTGGGGCGCAGCCATTGGTTGCAGTTATCGTGTTGAGAGGTGTTGCATTGTGAAGGTGATCAGCATTTCTTGTTATTTCTTTACTCTGTTACACATTTTCTAATTTCATTGGTTGAATTTCTGTGTACAATTTGCCTTTCCCTTTTATATTTGGAGATTAGTTGTGTTGATCTAGTGATCTCCTACCATATAGCTGACAGTTCCATTGGCTTCTTCAATTCTGATCCATTTGGAGGTCTAGGAGAGTTGATTTATGGAATTCACTTCTTCTAGTTGGCCAGCTTTTTTTATTGGCTATTCATTAATGGTTTTGCTTTTTTGTTTATCATCATTTTTTCTGCCAGAAAGGAGGGGGGACAATTGATCTTGAACCATGTCTAACACATACATCAACCTTGGAGCCAACCCTTGCTCCAGTGGCAGTGGAGCGCACAATGACGACAAGGGCTGCAGCTTCGGTACTGCCCCACTAATTTTAAATCTGTGTACATTAGCTTTCTACATTCTCTCTCTCGGGCTGGTTTTATTATCGTTATAATTATAAATCTTTGTTAACTTTTCAATTGTGAGAGTTATGGTTCAGTGTTGCTTTAATAATTTTAAAGGTGTAGTCCAGCGCCCCCCTCCCCCCCCCCCTCTCCCTCCCCCAACAAAACCAAAACCCCTCCTCCTCCGTTGGAGGGGGAATAAGGGAAGGGAAAGTGCAACTCACAGAAGTAAGACAAACTTAGGTGTCTCAAACCCAAACATCACACCTAGTAAGGAAGTGCCTCATCCATCAGGCCAACCCCCGTGGTCTTTGTATCCAGGTTCTACAAATGGAATATTTCTATGTACAATTGCATATGATCAAAATAACCGTGATCCTTCATTCTTATGTTAGACAGATCTTTTCTCAAGAGATTAAGATGAATTACGATTGCTAATATTCTTGTTTATATCTACAGAGATTTGATCCTTAGATTTAAATACATGTTCTCACTTTTTGCTTCATTAGTCTTCCCAAACAATGCAGTGCCTATTTCCAATTGCCCATGGATCATAGTATGCATCGCATTAGGAGTTTCCACTAACCTGCTTTAATAGATTCTCCTTCAAAAGCAATGGCGACTCTAGGAATTTTTATTAATGGGTCATTAAAAAACTTAAATTCTACTTATTTTATAAGATAATAACTTTTACATTAGTTAATAATTAATAATCTATTATTAACATACTACAAATTAAATTGCACGTATCAATAATAAGTGGAATACACTTTTAATATAAGTGTACTGTTATTTGGCAAAAAAATAAAAGTACATGAATTTTTACAATTGTATTTGATGAGACTTCATGTTTTAAAATCGGTTAATAATAATCTAGTTATCAATAGTATCAAAAATATCATTTTATATATGTGCGATCAAGTAATCATCGAATCAAACTACAAAAATAATTAACTTGGCATTTAACTCTTTAAAAAAATTGTTAACCTCTTGAAGTTATATACGTATGAAAAATAGCTCAATGAGGTAGTGACATAATTAAATTTGTAATTTGTGAAACTTTAGGACATGGCCTTCCAAGAACTACGAATATATCATTCATGTTCAGAATAAAAATAATAAGGGAAGTAATTTGATGCTGTGTTGAAGATTATTGTACAGTGTTTTGTATTATTATTGGTTCAATTATATTTTTTTAATTGGGTCAATTATACACCAACTAAAAAATTACTATAATAATAATAATGAAAAAAATTCTTTGATGGGGTCAATTGATCCCACCAAGCTCCATGTAGGGTCGCCCCTGATCAAAAGAATGGTTCTATCAATGGAAAAGACAATTGCTGTTAGCGATCTTGTTAGAATTACTTTGACACAATTAGAGTGACAAGTGAACTTGCAGCGGCAGCTAGTAAAAGAGAATATATTCCTTTTGAATCCGTATCCTTGCGTGCTTCTTAAAGAACTTAGTCTCACTCCCCTCTCGTAGTTAACGTTTGATAGTTGCTACATATTTTCTTTTGCCTTGGTAGCTTTTCTTTTGGTTATTTTCCATTCATATGTTTAGGTTATCCTATCCTGCTGGACCCTCAATTCTATCTTGATGGCTACCTAGTTCTAAGTTCTAACACAACTCTTGCTGTGAACTGCTGAATTGTATTTCTGGAGCAGAATCATCACCCCTAGTAGTTGATTCCTGCAACTAAGATCTGATCTTGGCAATGAAAATTGTATTTATATACCAAATGGAGTACTAGTGTGGTTTGATCTAGTTGATGAGCTATCCACTATTGGTGATTGTAAGGTTTGACAATAAAATAATAAAATTAATAATATTATAATAGTAATCGTAATAATAAAGCTGATAAAGTGTTTATATAGCAAGGATATGTCAGGGCTTATGCAAGTGGAGCAATTAACATTTTTGTTTTAATCAAGGTTGGGATACGCTCTCTTGACCCCACCCTTAACTGGAGGCTTACAGTGCTTGCCCTGTGTGTTCCCTATGGGTTGATTGTTGTCCCTAAGCTTTCTTTGTGGGGTAGGCTTGGGGAAGAGAAACTTGAGAAACTTAATAAGAAAGTGTTTTTTTTTCTTTTTATCGTAGAGGTGATAATTTAGTTCTCGCTGTCCTCTAAATAAGGATGTTATCATATAACTACATGGCAAAAGATTTGGTGATATACCTACATGGCAAAAGATTTGGTGGACATTTTGATTATGACCAGACATGGGTACCTATTGAAAACAAGATAGAATGCTGAAACTTGTTGTGGAACATGATTTGATTGGTTGAATATGTGTTAAAGAATTTGTATTCTTTGTCTAGTCTTTCATCTGTTTGAATTTTAGTAGTTAATTGCATTCTAAATGGTTGTTTTCACTGCTTAATACTTGCATTCTAAATGGTTGTTTTCACTGCTCAATACTTCAAGAAAATTGACATGAAATTCACAAGTCTATTGCTTTTGGTGGGAACCCTATAGTTGCATTTGAAATAGGTGTGAAATCCAAAGTAAATTGACATCTCATTCTCTCAGAGCAATTTTCTAGCTTGACAAATTTTGAGGTGAAGGATTATACCGAAGCAGCTGCAGAAAACCAGCTTTGGTCTCTTTCGTGGTGTTGGTTCTGTTGGTGACTACGGGTAACAAAGTGGTCAAAACCTAAAGAACAGAAAAGGCGATGAAGTGGGCAGAAAAATTAGTTTTTTAACAGCCAATGATGCTATGCCACAGTTTCTCGCTATGTTGTAAAAGGCTGGTATCCTTTGGTTGTATTGGCACTAGTGTTTGTGGACCTAATTGTAGTGGGCTTGGTATTATCAATGATGGTTGTGCAACAATGATATTTATCGTAGTGGCAGAGTTAAATGTTGAGATGTGGGTGCTAGCAGCTGACGTGCAACAATAATGATGTCAAATGTATGTTTAGCAGTGTAGTCCCAGCTGATTGGTGGTAATGGCTGCAGGATGAATAGTGAGAAATTTTGTATTGGTTATAGTGGTAGTGGTGGTGGTGGTGGAGGACAACTGAGCTCGTCAACCATTGCTATTAAGCTCTTTGCAAAATTTGCTCAAGAACGAAGCATTTTGGTTAGAAGAATATGATTTCAATTTTTTTTGAAAGTGACATGATCAATTTTTTTTTTTAATATGTAAAGAAAATATTATAAACGAGGCACAAAGGGAATGTCCTGTTAAGTTCTGTGGAGATTGATGAGTACTGTACACTGACCCACTTGTTCGCAGATTCGACTTTTGGTAGTTTTCATAGACTGACAAACCTAACTATATATATTGTAGCGTAGGGAAATTTCGATGTATCTTCTCATTATTTGTCACTATGAAACTTTGTAGCTGTCGTGAACGTAGCCCTTATTGGGTGAACCACGCAAATCTCGTATTTTTTTCTTATTTTTTTTGTTCTTTCTTTCTACTTTCATCTCTCATAGATCATGCGAAGTTGGAGCCCAAGGTTTGAGCGGGAGCAATAATGATAGAAGATGGGAAGGTATCGAGAAGTTCTCCGGTGCAGATTTCAAATTCTAGAAGATGCAGATTGAAGATTATCTGTACTAGAAAAATCTGTATCTACTCCTTGAGAGAAAGAAATTAGAAGGTATAAAGGTTGGCGAATAGGCTCTTCTAAACATGCAAACTTCGGAGGTTATTCGATTAACCTTGTCACGTAACGTTGTTTTCAACATAGAAAATTAGAAGACGACGGCTAGCCTAATGACAACCTTGACAAATATGTATGATAAACCTATTATCGTCAATAAGCTTTATCTGGTGCTTAGGTTGTTCAATCTGAAGATGTAGAAGGTTAGTCAGTTACAGAGCATCTAAACGAGTTCAACACGGTCACAATTGTAATGACTCGCTCCCGCCATGTAAGATGTTGTTCGTTTTGCCCGCCAACTTGCACATACATGCCAGTACATGCACGCTCAGGTAGGCGATTAATACGATTTTGTTTCCCCTAGGTTTTCCAAGGAAAATGCCTCTTACAAGGAAGGTTCATGGCCTTACATTATATAATATATAGCACATAACATTGACTTATCTAGGCGATGTGGGACCAGTGGAGAGTACCTCTTGCCACCTCGGTTCTTGGCCTTTTGCCTCACCAATGTTGGCACGATTATCACAACAACTCAGTTGAGTTCTGTATTGATTGAGTTTGACGATGAGGTAAGTGCGTTGATCTTATGTCCTTTTTGCCTAAGAGTTGGAACAGTATTGTAACCATGAGTAACTTTAGAAGGAAATTAAAACTGAAGTATGATGATGTTCGTGATTTAATTATGAGCGAAGAAATTCGTAGGAGGGAATTATGTGAAACATCGGGGTTTGCTTTGAGCAATGAAATTAGGGGAAGAACAAGTGAACGGAACTGAGACCGTGGCAAATCAAAATCGAATGGGGGGAAAATCAAAAGGGAAAGTTATTTGCTGATAATAAATGGTACCTCTAGAATAATTGTAAGGCACTGAAGAAGGTCAAGAACGGGTAGAGTTTTGCAAATGCTCCAACCGTAGAGGGGATTCACGATACTTTGATCTCCAGTGTCGACAGTTCCATTGAGTCTGGGATATTGGATACTAGGGCATTTTTCTACTCTACTTCAAATCGAGAAATCATGAAAAATTATGTCAGTGTTGATTTTGGAAAGGTTTATCTTGCTAATGATGAACTGCTGAACATTGCCGGCTATGAAGCGCGGGTATGCTATACGATAAGATCTAAAAACATAGGGTATGGGAACGTCTATGATGCGACGATAAATTTATTTAATTTTTTGTACTTTTTGGCATTGCAATGTATAAACCAAATACAAATTTACTTTTAGCTCATTAGAGAAAAAATAAATATTAAATCATATTTGGCGATACTTGTTGGGTTGAATGTTAACTGCTATAGCAATCGTATTGGTAGAAAGTTATTTTCTGTAATTGCAACCCTAAAAGAAAGTATCAGAAGTTGTATTTTCTTATACAATTTAAAATTTTAAGATTTTTATTAAATTAAATAATTTAAATTATTCTTTTTAGTACTCAAATTTTTTATATCAAAAGAGATAACATATTATTTGCTCTAAGTCTCTTTTATTTTTTAAAAACTTCATATAATTCCAATATACCTATTCATATACCTAAAACTATCGATGGTGTAACCAAAGCGTACAAGTGCTGTACACAACAATATGAAAAGTACATGGTACTTTTTTGGCGTACTTGGTATGATTTTTCCGTACCAGGTATGTGTACAACAACATTTTTGAAGTACCCATATTTCATCGATTGTGGTTAAAGGAGATGTTCAGATCAATTTGCTGAATAGGTTTATATGGAAATTACAACATGTCACGTGTATTCGGTTTAAGAGGAACTTGATTTTTGTGGGACAGCTAGATGATGGTCATATTGTAAGCTTCCCGGGTGGTTTGTGGAAAATCACCAAAGGAGCCTTTGTTGTTGCTCATTGAAACACTGTTGTTGTTGTTCTTGCGAAGGATAATTGAAATCTATGGCACCATAAGCTTGGGCATATGAGTAAAAAAACGAATGAAAATACTTCTGTTGAATGGAAAACTATCAGGGCTAAAATCAGTTGTTATTAATTTGTGTGAGGACTGTATCTTTGGTAAATAGAAGAGGGCTAGTTTCTTGAAAACTAGAAAGATTTTGAAGAAGGAAAGATTGAAGCTAGTTCATACAAATGCGTGGGGATCTGCACTAGTTTCATCTTTTGGAGACTCATCATATTTCATTACTTTCATCGATAACTTGACGAGGAAGGTATAGGTTTATTTTTTCAAAATAAATCTGATGTTTTTATTACTTTTAAGAAGTGGAAAGCCATGATGGAGAATGAAACTGATTTGAAAGTTAAATGTCTAAGGTTAGATAATGGAGGAGAGTATATTGATGCTGGGTTAAAAGACCTTTTTAATGGACCTTGACCGAATGTGCTAGAAGCATGAGAATACATTCTAATTTGCTACAAATGTTTTGGGCAAATGCAGCTAATGCTGCATCATATCTTATATATCGAGGTTCATATGTTCCCTTGGAGGGAAAGACCCCTGAAGAGGCCTGGAGCGGTAGAGAGGTAAATGTGTCTTTTTTAAAAGTATTCTGTTGTGTTTTATATCTTCATATTAATGCGGGTGATAGGAACAAACTTAAAGACTAAATCCTTGAAATACACTTTATGGGTTATAACATTGATGAGTTTGTTATTGGTTTTGGGATGATGTCATATTTAATGAGAAAGTTATGTGTAAGGATAGATCTGTTGCCTATGATGCTTGTTTTACAAAATCTAATCATGTTGAGTTAGAGGAGATTTCTAGAAAAGATGTGAATAGTACGGTGCAAAATAATCTTAAAAATATTATTTGTTAGGTAGAACTGCATATTCCTATAGTAGAGTTGAGATGGTCTTCTAGAGTCCCTAAACTTACACAACGCTATTCACCTTCATTATATTATTTTCCACTGTTTGATGATGGTGAACCAAAATGTTATAATGACGCTTTGTAGGTTGATGATTCATGGAGAGATTCAATGTTATGAAGAGATGTTGGGTCACTCCTATCCTCGAAAATCTTTGTTTCTTATGCTTAATCCTAATCCCATTCACAGGGAGTCTGAAACATCCGTTAAGAGAGTCAGTGAACAAGATATCAGTAGACGATTAAATATGACTGATGTTGAAACTTACTCTCGACGTAAAAAAGATCAAACTACTTACGTGTCATCTTGCCAATCGTCATCCCCGGCTCCGGTTTCATATTTATCCATTGATCCATCTAGTAATGTCCCTTAAACTACTCTTGATGACTCTGATCTTCCAATTGCTCTTAAAAAAATAGTTGGAAAGATAATATCGCATATGTAATGTTTTATCATATTGCTCCTTATTTTCTTCATACTGTGCGTTTGTTTCTTCTCTTTCTTTTGTATCTCTTTCTTCTCATTGATCCTAGGTGGAAAGAAGCTGTGGAAGAGGAGATGAAAGTTTTGAAGAAAAATGACACTTAGGAATTTGTATCTCTTCCATACGAAAATAAATCAGTAGGCTGGAAATTGTGTTCAAAGTGAAGCAAAAAGCGGATGGTATGATTGACAGGTACAAGGCACGACTTGTGGCTAACAGTTTCACCCAGACTTATGGTATTGAAAATGAGGAAACCTTTGCTCTTATAAAGATGAACCCCATTCGAGTCCTACTTTCTTGTGCTGCAAACCATGGTTGGCCTCTTCACACTGACTTGGAGGAAGAAGTGTATGGATGTTCCACTAGGTTTTTCATCTAAGGCACCGAAGGAAAAGTTTGGAGATTGAAAAAGGCCCTTTATGGATAAAACAACCTCAAAGTTCTTCTGGCGAAGAAAGTTGAGATTAAAGATTTGAGATCATTAAGATACTTTCTTGGGATTGTAAACCAACAGATTCACCTATAGTGGCCAACTATCAGTTTTAATGGTGGCATTGGATAGCCTATAGACATGGAAGGTATCAAAGACTTGTTAGCAGACTTATATACTTAGTTCATACCAGACCCGATATTGCATATGCTGTTGAAGTTGTCACTCAGTTGACTTAGTTCATGCATGATTCTCATACAGTACATCTTGCTACTACGTACCACATCTTGAGATCTTAAATCATCCCCAGGTTAAGGAATTTTGTTCTCCAATCATGCCCATTTGAGTATGGAAGCTTTCACTAATGCAGATTGAGTTGGTTCTACTGACAATAGACGTTCTACTACAAGCTATTATACCTTTACGAGAGAGAATTTAATTACATGGTAAAGTAAAAAATAGTTCGTGGTAGCTAGATCAAATGTAAAAGTCAAATATAGAGCTATGGCTCATGGAATTTGCGAGCTTATCTGGCTGCAGTTGTTACTGAAATATGTGGGAATTGATAGTTGTGGGCCCATGCAATTATTTTGTTATAATAATGTAGCCATTAACATTGCCTATGATCCGATACAATATGATAGGACCAAACATATAGAAGTTGACTTGCACTTCATCAAGGAAAAACTAAACAACGGTTGATTTGTATGGTGCTTGTGAAGTTTAAGTATCAATTAGCTGGTGTATTTACTAAAGATCTTAGTAGTAAGGTGTTCTTTCCCATTTTGTGCAAGTTGGGCATGACCTATGTTACTAGAAAATGTACACCTCCTCGCGAATTATGTTTTGGAATGTACTTTTTGAAACATAGTACACATTCGTTCCAAAATGGTGAATTTAGCGATCCAAAGCAATTTTTCATGTTTTTTTCTATTTAATTCTTTAACATTTTTTGGAAGAGAAAAAAGCAAATGTAAATATAAAATGCAAAAAATAGCTATAATGAAAGAGCTAGAGAAATAGCTGGAGAAAGTGGAGCTTTAGCAGACCTAAACACAACAAAATAAAAATGAAATAGCTATGATAGTTTCTAAATATATACTTCACATGAATAATTTGAAAAACAACATTTGTTTTGATGTATGCTTGTCATTTAAGATAAATATATTATAATATTGTAAACTATAGAAGCCTAACCCTATTGTATCACAATTTTAGAACATGTGGGATACCACGTTTTTGTTTTCTTCCTTGTACCGAAATGATCCGCGTTCTAGGTAACATATTGCGTGACTGACATATATGCTTCAATTTGAGGGGAGAGCCCGCATGGCCCAATGATCTTTTATATATTGGGACACCCATTAGCTCTTAAAAAAATGGATAAAAGTTTGATTCACGTTGATTTTAAAGAACTTCAAGAATAAGGATCCCTTCCCGTAGCATGTGGGAGAGGGTGTTAACCCTAATTCATGTGTTAACCCAATTTAGCATCCCATTCTCTTTCAACTACATATAAATGTGTGGGAGAGGGTGTTAACCCTAATTCACCTTCCCATTCTCTTTCAACTACATTTTTCTCCCTTTTCCCTTTTCTCCTCCTCCTCCTCCTCCTCCTCCTCCTCTAATTCTAACTATAAATAACACTAGAAATAGTCTACACTTCTCCCTCCTACACAAAACACAAAACTAGAACTTGATTCGCCTTCCATCCCCGACAACCAAACTCGAGTACCCCATCAAGGCATCACAACGCCTCCTTATGCCTTTTCAAAAACCAACCTCATGAGATATGGATATCTTGAGAGAGGTCCAATCCCCCAACCCACTCCCGTACATAAGCACCACCAACCTCCTCTATCATGTATTCCTCTCACAAGCAAATCTCCACAACCACTTGCCTAACAAGACATGATTTTTTTGTATTATTGGCAACGAAGAAATTTGTATCATATAATGTACAGAGGGGGTACCACCCTTGTACGTTAAATAAAGAGCGGCAGCATGGTCATTTTGACAACTATTTTCTATGTATTTGGTTTTGACTGTCCTGATCTTGTATCGAAAATTGCCCCTATTACATGCTTGAGTTTTGGTTTGCATGTGTGCAGGTTAAATATTCTCGATATGGACAAACTGTTGTGCACTCTGCGTTGTTTTGGGGAGTGTATAAATTATGTTGGCAAAGTGTCCAAAGAGTGTCCATGGATTCGGTGGGGGATACAACACCTTTGTAGAAGTGATTGTGATCTTTAGATATCAACATACATGAGCATGCTCCACTCCTATATTAGCTAATTTCTTGACGAAATGAGTCTTGTATTGGACACTATACAACTTCAGATGATTTAGGAAAAATGTAGAAGGCTGCTTGAATTACAGTCAGACATTTACATTTTGAAACTATGAATGCACCCCACTATCCATTAAGGCTATATTTGCATATTGGATTTCTCCGGGGAAATGGAAAAGGAAAGGGAAATTTAATTATGTCTACGATCCATTAAGGCTATATTTGGATATGGATTTGTGAGGGGGAATGGGAAAGGAAAGGGAAATTTAATTACTTCACGAAACCTAATGGATTTGGATTTTCATGGTGCCAAAGATTATTTGGACTTGAAATGGTTATCCTAGATTTGAATTTGCTGTGTTTATTTTGGAATGCACCTCATATGCTTACTTATGCAATGAAGCTATTATTTCTTCTCCTGCGTCACTTGGAGTATTGCCATGGCACTTTGTCTTCAAATTGATATGACATGGATCGATTGCTAAGACATTGTTGTGCCTTATATATTAGTTGTGAAATATGCATATTAATAGTTTAAGTGAGTAGATAAAGTGCATTGCATCACCATGACATTACGGTAGACCATGCTTTCAAGTCATATAGAATATGGGTTAGAACTAGGTTATCCTGACTACCGGGCTGCAAACTTGACTCCTAGAAAACTATTGTTGGTTTTAAACAAGATGGAAGTGGGCGCTTAGTTTTCGAGTTAGCTTGTTGGCATGTTACATAGTGATTACAACTCTTGCCAACTCTAAATTTCGTAACAAACACAATTGCCGAAGCAACTATCTAACTGGTGAAAACAACTTTGTGCACCCTTCTTTTGGAGCATATTACGATTATTTACCTTCTTATATGCCAATCTCCATGCCCATGAGTCTAGAAAGTGAAAAAGGGAAAAGTGAGTTTTTAATCCATTTCTTGAAGAAGGATTCAAAATAAATCGCTGCTAGACTTTCAATGCCCAAAAATATTTGGTATTTGTTTGACGGGAAAATACTGCTGATATTGAGCCCTCAGGGGTGCGGCCCACTTGGTGTTGGATTAGCTCAACAGATCACTTAATAGTCTTTTGCAGAGTACCCCCTGTTTTAGTGAACCCTCGGAGTTGTCGGCTTGATGATTTGTATTTCAAAGGTTTTCCGAGGTGAAGCTTTTGGCACGTATTCTGTTATTTGTAGGAAGAATGTGAACCAACCAGATCATTTGTGTGAGACCAACTACTATTTCTGTCACATTTTCAATGTTGTAATGCATGGCTAAGTTGCGAAGATCTATTGAGAAAAGATCTCACTTATCTAACAACGTTTGTAAAATTCTAGTGACAAGGCAAGGATGCTAATTTCTTGTCTGCTGCTTTTTGTCCTTTCAATCATGTTCATATGTACAAAATGGTGGTGTTCTTTTATAAACAATGTTCCCCTTGTTTTCTGTTCACAATGTTACCGAACAAGCTCATTTATTTAAGCATGTATTGACCGGAGCTTACCTGTTGGCCTTTATTCTCAGAATGCACTACGGCAACAGAGATTTGTACGAGAAGTCACAATACAGTACAACCTGTGCAATGAGCCATGGTAAATTTCAAACCATTTTTAATTCTCTTGTTATTTCTGGATACTAGCAATTTCCTCTATTATTCTACTTTTTCATTGTACTAGAGTTCGAAACTATTCTTGGTTGTTTTTCATGTGGAAAAGCATGAGCATCATCTACTACAAGAGAATATATCTGGTCTTGAAACTGTATGTGCACCTAAAGTTCATGGAAGCATCATGTGTTAGAATCTGGAGTGCACCCATTATCTATGTTGACTTTTGTATATATAGCCTGAGATCTGAACCCATGGAAATATATTCATCTCGCTTCAAGTCGTCAACAACTTTTGGAATCTCAGGGAAGAACAT
Organism: Heliamphora ciliata; assembly: GCA_032360265.1. Lineage (NCBI taxonomy): Eukaryota > Viridiplantae > Streptophyta > Magnoliopsida > Ericales > Sarraceniaceae > Heliamphora > Heliamphora ciliata. The sequence goes on along the minus strand of JAUMHN010032231.1, from coordinate 2,314 downwards.
CTGGTTGCAACATGTTATGGCTGCTTGCAATATAGACATGGAAAAAAGAAGATACTCTTTCCCATAAATCTCATGCTAGACGAACCCACTGAAATGCAAGTAGGGATATGAAATGTGGTCAATATCACAAAGAATAACGATTCAATGGGGATGACACAAGAAATGTGCATGATATGAAGATCAGTATCTAATTTCAGCTTCTTGATATGCTATTCGTTTTTCTGATAGGCTTAGAAGCCAGAGCATATTCAGTGTCTGATGGATGCTATAATACAGTCGTTAATTCAATAGGTGAACTGTGAACATGTCTAACTAATGGATGTACACTGCTATTTGTGCCCAAGTTTGGAATTTGATTTGCTCTAAAACCATATTCGCTCAATCAGGAATGGCTCTTCTTTTTCCCTATCAAAACCGAGGAAGAAATTAAAAGTATTTGGCTTAACTTCATTGTCAGATGAAACTAGGACTCTTAAAATTCTTACTGATGATTATGATGGGTGACCCCAAATACACACACAATAATTCCAAGTACACTGCCATTTTAACTTTTTTTTATTACGGTTTTACCCTTGTCTGAAGTTACCATATTAGACAAATACATTAGAACATTTAGTCAAAAAATTGCCGAAGTACACCCACTTACATGTTTTATAATATTTGTCTCTCTCTCAAACTCGCTCGTTTTATCTCATCTTCACAAACCCTTGGAGCCAAATCATTTGCAATGTCACTTGTAATCTTCAATGGGACCTTTGATCTAGTTGATATTTTATTAAGGTTGGTGGCAGACCGGACTAAAATCTAAGTTGTAGAGGTCGAACCATTGGCTAATATTAGAGATGTGGATGTGGAGAGGTTCACGTGGAAGAACCTTGTCACTCGCTTCGGGATCCCCAGGGTTATCATATCGAACAACGGCACCCAGTTCGACAGTGCTATGTTCAAAATTTTTTGTTCGGGAATGGGCATCAAGAACTACTTCTCCACTCCAGTTTATGCACAGAGCAACGGGCAGGCAGAGGCTACAAATAAAACTATCTTGGATGGGATAAAAAAGAGGCTCGAGGACGCTAGAGGCAGGTGGGTCGAAGAACTACCCTTAGTTCTTTGAACCTACTGAACAACACCAAAGAGATCCATGGAGGAAACACCTTTCTCTCTTACTTGTGGAGTCGAAGTTGTAATACCCTTGGAGGTCAGATTACCGACTATCCGAACAGAAGTCTTCAGTTTTGAGTCGAATTCAAATGTCTAGACCAAAGATTTGGACTTAGCCGAAGAGAGGAGGATAATGGCTGCAATCAAATTGGCGTCCTACATACTTTGGTCAAGGGCTATAACAGAAGGGTTAAGCATCATGATTTTTTCGCAAGAGACCTGGTCTTAAGGAAAGTCCTCGGCCACAAGAAGATCCAGTACAAGGGAAGCTCGGGCCGAATTGGAAAGGACCGTTCAATATCGTTGAGAAAGAAGGCACATGTGCCTATTGCTTGGAAGACATGAATGGGAAAGGCCTGCTTAGGCCTTGGAATGCTAATAATCTACGTAAGTCTTATTTTTAAAGTTTTTGGTAATTCGATTTTAGTTGAAAATAAAACCATGCCACCATTCTATGGCTTTGATTAAGAAATCATTCCGTAATAAATTGCCACGCCCGAACTCTTTTCTATCCAAGTTCAGTGAAAGGGAAGGGTCTTTGGCAGCAAAAGATGGTATAAAATCCTTATGTAGGCCAATAACTGCTATGTAAGGAGTCGAAACCAGCTTAATAAACAAAAATAAGAGAAAAAACTTAAAAGAGTTTTTTTCCCCTACCTAACCAAGGTAGAAGATCACTATGGGAATGGAATGCCGAAAATAGAGACCAACGAGTCCTCTGCCGATCTAATTGATGCAGACGAAGGACTCAGGGGGGGAGTTAAGCAGGCCAAAAACCAGTAACCCATGCAGTTTAATTGTTCCCAAACTTGACTCAAGTTTGGAGGAAAAAATTGTTAGATTATGAGGAATAGAATAATGGAAGTGTATATCAATGTGAGACACACATATTTATTAAGACATGAAGGGCTACAATAGATACTGTGTGCATACCCATAGAATAACATAATTAATATAATTAATACTTAATATATATTAATATCCCCCTCAAGGTGGAGCATAAATATCTATTATGCCTATCTTGTTACAAATTTATTGAACACGGGATCCAGGTAAGGCCTTAGTAAACAAATCAACAAGCTGTTCACCAGATCGAACAAAACCAAAGTCAATAGTACGTTTCGTATACTCGTGCTTGATGAAATGACAGTCG
>JAUMHN010032125.1:0-29098 GCA_032360265.1 Heliamphora ciliata | reverse complement strand
TGGATTTTGTTTTTATGGATATATATATCTCTTACTATTATTTAGGTAGGAAGATATATAGATGCCATAGATATCTTGAGGGATATATGAAAATATATAATTAAGAGGAAAAACAAAAACTCTAATCTCCTAACCTAGCCGCCACTCTCTCTCTCCCTTTTCGCAATCCATATTTTCTTTTTGGAGATAAGTGTGAGAAAAAACCAAGGCAAGAATACATGAAGATCCGGATCGGTGCCCACTCGCCGGGATCGTCGCGTGCGTCGGGATATACGTGAGAAGATCGTTGGGTCGTCTTGGATCGTTGATCGGCATCAAAGAAACTTGTTCAAGTTTCTTGAAGGTATATTTAATCATAAAATACCAAATTTTTTTATTATTTTACATGAAAATCGCACAATGTCGTTTTTTACGGTCACGACGTCGTTCTTCGAACTTTTTTCGCTGCGCGGCAATAGCAGTTCAGTCGACTGAACTGCCTTTTTGCCGAGCTTATAAGTATTCCAGCCTCTGGAACATTTGGAAAAAGTTTTTTTTCTTCCATTCTCTCTGCCTTTTCTCTACATATTTGACCCGCCCAAGCCTAGTTTTCGACGATCAGCTTGTGGATCCTTGCTATCTACATTGTTAGCTTCGCCTCATCCGGTCAGATTCTCTTTCCGACGAGTTCCGATTTTTGAGATGTAGGGTTTCGACCCATCGAGGTAGGATTCTAGACCTACAGTATTATGAGGGTGCTATATGTAATTATATGTGTTTTCACCGAGTAAACAATGCATCAAATGTCATATTTTCTGTTTAAGCCTTATTTTTTCTGATAGAAAGCATGTTGTTCGCTTTTCTTGCCTTATAGTACTGTATGACATGTGGTAGTGTGGTTTTCAAAGAGTTTTCGTGAAAACGGTGAAAAATGATGGTTCTTGACAGAAATCTCAACATCTTATGTTTTGGAGGTTTAGAGCTCGCCTTCCGGGTGGAGTCTCTGGTTTTGAAACGTTTTGTTGAAAACAGAGAAAAACATTTTGAAAATATTTTGTTGATCTCCATGTTGATGGATGGATCTGTATATACATGTATAATGTATATTTGTGAAATATTTTTCGTAGTTAAGCTACGGTTCGATTTTTAAAAAATTATCTAGATGTACCGGGATGACGGGTATTTGGCACGAGTTGCCCTCGGCGTAAGTCCAGAAACGTGCGCAGCATAGGTGTAAGTCCGGAAACGTGCGCAGCGTAGGTGCTCTGTACCTTCGGGTTAGTCCCCATAAATTGAGTTGGGTGCTCTGTACCCTCGGGTCGTCGCCTGTAAATTGAGTTGTTACGTTATGGTGCTCTGTATAGAACTTGTGTGTATCTAACCGGTCCCATGATGTATGGGGATTAGATATTGGACAGGGGTCTATCATTGTTACCTCTGTCGCGTGATGGAGTCGGTACATAGGATCATATTCTTCTTTTTCTACGATGGTACATTCTGTGAGGGAACAATATTTTAATTACTGTTTTTTCTTAACTGTGGTGGTTTATTTGCACTATTTGCGACACATGGTTTGAAGGATGAAAACATGGGTTTTATGTTAACGAAAATCGTTTTGGGAGACTGGCGTAGTCTGATGGAAAAACTTGTGGGTTTTGGATGGAAAACCTTTTGGGTTTTGTGGTTGAGTTCGCTCCCACTATTTATGATTGCATATTTCCTGTTTTACAGCTTTATTGTCTGTTTCTATTGGGTTTCGGCTCACGAGTGAAATTTTCTGTATAAAATCTTTTTCAGGTAATGATGTGGATGATGATCTGGAGTAGATTTAGTGATGCCCGTGCTGACGGATGATGGAAGACTGTAGTAGTTTTCCTTTTTGGTTTGTCTGTTCCTGAAGGAAAATTTTGTACGCCATAAGGCGATATATTGTACGCATGCTGGAGTTGTATGCCTTTGTTTATGAGAGATTTCTTTTGTTGGGTATCTCATTATTTTGAATAGGCGGTTTTGAATATATAAAAACCTGTATTTTCATAAAAACTGGTGTTTGGTGGAATTTCACGTGACCCTAGGTTTTGGGGTGTGACATCATGTCATCACATCTCACTTACCGTGGAGAACCAACAAGAAAGACTCGTCCATCTAGATAACCTACTTAGACTCCGAGCTAGAAATCACGTTAGCAAAACACGTCTCTAATTTGGCTCCCGAATTTGTTAATCTAAACACCTAAAAGCAAGACTAATCAATCCTAAGGTCTAACCACCATGTCCACATATACACAACCATCTTGCAAAACAGGCTATCGTCCTTATGTTAGGAAAACGCTTTAACATATGCAATCAAGCACACATACAACCTCACAAGGTGATGTACCCTCATTCATATGGCTCTTAGGTATTCGAACCCAAAACTGTGATACCAAGTTATCACACCCCAAACACTAGGGTCACGCGAAATTCCACCAAAATACGGTTTGAGAAAGTAAGATTTGCAGTTGAAAAATCATCAACTCAAAAATATACATCATTTGGATAAAAATTTCCACAGTTCAACTCTCATAAACTGTAAACATGCAATCCATACATGAATAAATATATCGCCTCAAAGCGTATGAAATTCGCCTTCTAAAACAGGCATCACATGTAAAAGTACATGTCAAAACAGGAAACTATTGCGAGTCCTCCGTCATCTCAAACATCTAGGTCAACTCTACATGCTCACCGGAAAAGGTTTTATAGCAAAATCCCACACCGTGAGCCGAAGACCAATAGAAAACAAACAGTGAAGCTGTAAAGCAGGTTATGCAATCATAAGCGTACAGACTCAACCACAGGAGCCAAAAAGGTTTTCCATCAGACTAACACAAGTCTCGAAAAGGTTTTAATCTCATAAAATTCTACTTTTTTTTCTTCAAACTATGCATATTATCCTAACAGACATCTTGCCAGTTAAAGAAATCTGTAAATAAATAATAAGCTCCACTCACGCCACTCAGCCGAGGAGAAAGATAAAATGTAATCCTATGTACCGACTCTACCACATAGATAAAGGTAACAACTATAAACTTCTGTCCATTATCCTAGTCCTGAACCACTTAAGGTCTGCTAGATAATGATAAGTTCTATACGGAGTTACAACAATAAAGCCACTCACGTGATAACAAACTTCTTTACGGATTTCCACGACCAATGGACGAAGTATAACCAAACCACATTTACAGGGATTAACCCGAGGGATCGTAGCGACCCCACTCTGCGCATGTTTTTAGACTTCCACCAAGGAGCAATAGAAGCCCGACTCAAAACCACACACTGTCACGGTACATCTATAGAGAACATTTAAAATCCTACCGTAGCTCAACTACGAAAACCCAAAAATTGTTTACACAACACATGTATAAAAGAGATCCAATTGATCAACATGGAGATCTAATACCATTTTCAATAAAATGTTTAAGAGCTGAGACTCAACCCCGCGGGTTAGCTCTAAACCTCCAAAAATATATTTTTCACCATTTTCACAAACACCTCGTTTTCAAATTTCTTTTTGAAAAATACAAATACCACGCATCTGAAACATGTATACAACCAAGAAAAGACGTAAAAGACCCACTTTTACCCAAAACCAAGGTTTATACATGAAAATCACATTTGATGTACTTTCTACCAGGTGAAAACACATATAATCACATATATCACCCTTATGCAGCAGTAGGGTCTAGAATCCTACCTCGGAGAGTTAAGAACTTGACGTCTCAAAACTGAACAGCGTCAGAACGAGAATCCGATCAAATGGATGCGAAGCCCTCAGTTCCGATAGCAAGGATCCACAAAGGAACTAACCCAAAACTAAGCCCTAGGCCCTCAAAGCCAGAGAGAAGGCAGAGAAAAGGGAAAACTTAGCTCTTAAAAAAGGTTTTAATAAATATCTATAGCCCCTGGGATATTTATAACCACGGCAACAAGGTTCTGTCCAGTCGACCAAACCTCTGAGTTCAGTTGATCGAACCCAAATTTCTTGGTCCAATCGACTGGGACAAACCCTCCAGTCGACCGAACTGCTGGTCAATGTGTTTTCCGAAGCAAAATAAGATTTTTGGTCCAAACACAAGCCAAACAAGCCTCTACCAAACCCCAGAAAATGTATAACACGTTTATACATGTTGTTCTATAACTTTAAAGCATAAACCAAGCAACGAGGCTATTCATACTGAAAGAAACACGTCATATATATATAAAACCAACTCAAAATGCAAAGGTTCAGGGTCTCACAACCCTCCCCCTTAAGGAATTTTGCCCCCAAAATTCGCAACAAGGTCATGAGGTAAACAAGTCTAGGTATCTAGCACGCATCCCAAACTCGAGCTCCCATATCACTTCCTCAACCTCGTGATGAAGCCATAGGACCTTAACATAAACAATTATTTTTTCCCGCAACACCTACTCCTTTGTATCAAGAATCCTTACTAGACGCTCTTCATAAGTGGCATCCTCATCAACCCGCAGCTCAGCCCAATCTAACACATGCGAAGGATCAAGCTCGTACCTTCAAAGCATAGAAACGTGGAACACGTTATGTACAGATGCTAACTGAGGTGGCAAAGCCAAATGATATGCAACCTCTCCAACTCTGTCGAGGATCTCAAATGATCCAATGAAGCGCGGTGACAGCTTCCCGCTACGGCCAAACCTCATCAAACCTCTACGTGGCGAGACCTTCAGAAACACATGATCCCTCACTACAAACTCTAAAGGTTGCCTCCGCTGATCTGCATAACTCTTCTAGTGGCTCTGGGCTGTCATGAGGCATTGGCGAATCACGGCAACCTTCTCTATCGTCTCCCGCATCAAGTCGGGTCCCAAGACTATGGTCTCTCCCACATCTGTCCAACATACGGGCGACCTACATGGTCTACCATACAAAGCCTCATACGGTGCCATTCCAATACTGGACTGATAGCTATTGTTGTATGCAAACTTTGTCAACCGTAGATGATTCTCCCAAGAACCTCTGAAGTCAAGGACACAAGCCCTCAGCGTATCCTCTAGAATATATATAGTCCTGTCAGACTGACCATCCATCTGAGGTTGAAAAGCAGTACTGAACATCAAGTTTGTCCCCAAAGCCTCCTGAAGACTTTGCCAAAAGCGCAATGTGAAACGCGGGTCTCGGTCAGAAACAATAGACACTGGTACTCCATGCAACCGGACTATGTCTCTGACATATAAGCTACTCAGTCGTTCCACCGAATCCTTCACACGAATGGGGAGAAAGTGTGCAGACTTCGTCAACCTATCAACCACAACCCATATGACATCGTGTCCCATAGGTGACCGAGGAAGTCCTGACACAAAGTCCATTGTGACGTGCTCCGACTTCCACTCTGATATCGACAATTACTGTAACAATCTTGTTGGTCTCTAGTGTTTCGCCTTCACCTTCTGATAGGTAAGGCACCGTGAAACAAACTGGATCACATCCCTCTGCATTCTCGTCCAACAAAACTGACGACGTAGGTCATGGTACATCTTTGTGCCTCCAGGATGCACTGTAAGGCGAGAATGATGACACTCATATAGAAGATCAGCTCGGCATGACTCTGGCAAACAACCTCCCAGCCAACCTCAGGCTCTGATCTGAACCCACAATCCATCCCGTTGTTTCCTCTCTACTAACAACACGATCTCGTATCATCTGAGCCTTTTGGTCCGTCTACTGGACCTCTAGCACACGTGCTATCAACGCTGGCCGAGTAACTACTGAAAATAAGGTGGCGCTCATCACTGTCTCCCCGAGACACAGATCAAACTCCCCAACCTCTCCAAGCATGTCCCACTCACGTATAGCCACAGAAGCTAATGACCCGGGAGTTCTCCTACTGAGTGCGTCTGCCACGACATTGGCCTTCCCTAGATGGTACTGCAAGTCAAAATCATAATTCTCCAGCAACCCCATCCATCATCGTTAGTGCAAGTTCAGGTCCTTCTGCAAAAACAAGTATTTCAAGCCCTAGTGATCGGAGAAAACCTCAAAATGCTCACCATAAAGATAGTGACGCCATGTCTTCAAGGCAAAGACCACGGCTGCCAACTCCAGATTGTGTGTCGGGTAATTCTTCTCGTGTGTCTTCAACTATCGAGAGCCATAAGCTATAACCTTACCCCTTGCATCAGAAAACATCCAAGACCATCATTTGACGCATTGCAGTACACTGTATACCCCAAGCCTCGCACTGGAATGATCAACACTGGCATGCTAGTTAACCTCGTCTTCAGCTCATAGAATGCCGACTCACTAGACTCACTCCAAACAAACACAACTCCCTTTCGTGTCAGACACGTCATCGGTGCAGCAAGTCTCGCAAAGTCCTTCACGAACTGTCGGTAGTAGCTTGCCAAACCTAAAAAATTACAAATCTCAGAGACACTATTTGGTCGCTCCTAACCTGTCACAGCATTAGTCTTTGACGAATCCACAGATACTCCATTTGTCGACACTACGTGTCCAAGAAATCTCACCTCAGACATCCAAAACTCGCACTGCTCAAACTTCGTATACAAGCGATGCTCTGTCAAAGTCTGTAGCACAATTCACGGTGATCCTCGTGTGCCTCCCTAGTGGGTGAATATATCAATATATCATCCACAAACACTACCACAAACCTATCCAGATAAGGATGGAAGATCCGGTTCATCAAACTCATGAATGTAGCAGAAGCGTTCGTCAGACTGAACGGTATAACCAGAAACTCGTAGTGACCATAGCGAGTCCGAAAGGCGGTCTTCGCTATGTCCGCGTCCCTAATCCTCAACTGGTTGTATCCTAATCTCAAGTTAATCTTTGAAAAGCAGCTTGACCCCTTCAACTGATCAAATAAATCATCTATCCTCGGCATCGGATACTTATTCTTCACTGTCACCTAATTCGACCTTCGGTAGTTGATATACAATTGTAATGATCCATCCTTCTTTTTAGCAAAAAGAGCAGGAGCTCCCCACGGCGAAGTACAAAAGCGTATAAACCCCCTATCTAGCAACTCTTGAAGCTGTACCTTGAGTTCTCGTAACTCAGCGGGTGCAAAACGATAAGACGGTATAGATATGGGAGTAGCTCTAGGAACTAGATCAATAGAGAAATCTACCTCACGGATCGGTGGCAACTCAAACAGATCATTAGAAAAGGCATCTGAGTAGTCGCAAACCACTGGAGGTAATTCTCCTCGACTCCCAACTACCTTATCCAACATAAGGGCTGAAAGAGAGGAAACCAAGGTTACCCTGGTTCCACACAGCGCTAGGCGAAGACATCAAACCGTCATCCCGGTCACCCACAAAACAAAAGCAATCTTCCGTCGGTGAACAAATTGTTACCCTCCGTCGATCGCAATCGATAAAGGCACAATAGGTGATCAGCCAATCCATCCCTAGGATGACATCAAACGTGGTTATATCTAGAATAATAAAGTCAAACTCTAAACAACGATCGACGACCTCCAACACACAGGATCTACAGACAAGACTCAACGTCACACTCCCACTGACTGGAGTCTCGACGCTCAAAGTACTACCCAACCAGTCCATTTCCAGCCCCAAAGCAGATGCAAAAGCAGATGATATAAACTAATGCGAGGCTCCGGTGTCTATGAGAACACTGGCCCATGATCTATAGACTAGAAGTGTACCTCTGATCATGGAAGTGGTAGCAGCAGCATCGGGCACGACCGGCGCTTTGGATGAACTGGGATCTGCAAGAACATATGCTCTAGCCTGTCCACCGTGGCCCTAAACTTTAGAATGTCTACCTGAGTGCATTGATGCGCCCCCTTCTGCAAACCTAGATGGTTGGCATCCTGGGCAAATGGAGTAACAGGCGCTCTAGATGTGTACTCTGCTTGCTCCCTCCTCTAGAGCAGTTCCTCTGGATGTGTCTTGACTGGCCACACTCAAAACATGCCAATGGCTCCCTCCCATGCATCTGCGACTGCGACTGTGCTTGAACAGGCACTGGACTCCGGCATTCTGCCGCATGATGCCCTGGTCGTTGGCATCTGTAACAAAGAAGCTCTCTCTAATCTGACCTTCCTGTTGAAGCTACGGGAGGTGTAGGTGCAGAAGACTGTGGCTGATACGACCCCACTGGATAAGAATTCAGATTAGATGTCCACTGATGCTTGTCCTTGCGTCCCCGATCCTCTGCGCGTCCTCCACCTTGCTGACCCCTACTGTCCCTGTCTCTACGCGTCTCATTCAGAGTGTCCTCCACCTTCATGGCGGTCTCCACTAACTCTGTAAAAATCTGCATCCTGAATGCTGCCACTCCGTCACGAATAGCGGGCCTCATACCCCACTCGAACCGCTTCGCACGAAACTCATCAGTAAGCACAATCTCCTCTGTAAACTGGGACAGGCTAGTAAACTCAGCCTCACACTCAACCACTGACATCGTCCCCTGAGTCAGAAAAAGAAAATCCTCTCTGTAGCGATCCCTTAGAGTCGCTGGAAAGTATTTCTCCAGAAAAACCTTCGTGAATGCCTCCTAAGTGCCTCCCACTACGGTCTTGGTGAACTTCCACAACATGTGAGCACTCCCCCTTAGCTGGAAAGCAGCAAATGAAACCCACATATCATCCTCCTTAATCTGAAGAGTATCAAAGATCCTGATAACCAGCTCTAGCCACTCAGTGGCCACCGAGGGGTTGGGATCCCCAAAAAAGGTAGGAGGGTCCAGACGGTGAAACTCACACATCGCAACCGTCGCCCTCGGCTTAGGTACACTCTCTGTCCCCCTAGAGGCCTCAGCCAGCTGCCGGATGGAGCCTACCATCTCACACATCAGGTCTCTGTCAACAGGTCCTTGGGGTGCATTAGCATCCCAATATCTGGGACTGGAACGTCCCTTCGGCCAAAACCACGGCCACGGCCTCGACCACGGTCTCGTCCTCCCCACGTGGATAAAATTCTACACGAAAGCAACATAACAGGGTAAGCATCCATACAATATGTTATTGCTAACGTAGAAGACATAACACATATACGCATGCTAACACATAGCCACTTAGATCATGTCATCACATCTCACATACCTAGGAGAACCAACAAGAAAGACTCGTCCATCTGGATAACATACTTACACTCCGAGCTAGAAATCATGTCCGCAAAACGCGTCTCTAACTTGGCTCCCAAATATGTTAATCTAAACGCCTGAAAGCAAGACTAATCAATCCTAAGGTCCAACCTCCATGTCCACATATACACAACCATCATGCTAAACAGGCTATCATGCTTATGTTAGGAAAACGCTTTAACACATGAAATAAAGCACACATACATCCTCGCAAGGTGATATACCCTCTTTCCAATGGCTCTTAGATATTTGACCCTACAGCTCTGATACCAAGTTGTCACGCCCCAAACACCAAGGTCATGCGAAAGCCCACCAAAATACTGTTTGAAAAAATAAGATTTGCAGTTGGAAAACTATCAACTCAAAAATATACAACATTTGGATAAAAATTTCCATAGTTTAACACTCATAAACTGTAAACATGCAATCTCATACATGAATAAATATATCGTCTTAAGGCGTACAAAACCTGCCTTCTGAAACAGGCATCACATGTAAATGTACATGTCAAAATAGGAAACTATTGCGAGTCCTCCGTCATCTCAAGCATCTAAGTCAACTCTACATGCTCACCTAAAAAGGTTTTATAGCAAAATCCCACACCATGAGCCGAAGCCCAATAGAAAACAGAAAGTAAAGCTGTAAAGGAGGCTATGCAATCATAAGCATACAGACTCAACCACAGGAGCCAAAAAGGTTTTCCATCAGACTAACATGAGTCTCGAAAAAGTTTTTATCTCATAAAACCCCATATTTGTTTTTCTTCAAACTATGCATATCATCCTAACAGATATCATGCCACAGTTAAGAAAAGCTGTAAATAAATAGTAAGCTCCACTCAAGCCACTCAGCCGAGGAGAAAGATAAAATGTAATCCTATGTACCGACTCTGCCACATAGATAAAGGTAACAATTATAGACCCCTGTCCATTATCCTAGTCCTAAACCACTTAAGGTCTATTAGATAATGACAAGTTCTATACGGAGCTACAACAATAAAGCTACTCACGTGACAACAAACTTCTATACAGATTTCTACGATCGATGGACGAAGTATAACCAAACCACGTTTACGGGAATTAACCCGAGGGACCGTAGCGAACCCACTCTACGCACGTTTTTAGACTTCTACCAAGGAGGAATAGAAGCCAAACTCAAAATCACACACTATCATGGTACATTAATAGAGAACATTTAAAAACTCACCGTAGCTCAACTACGAAAACCCAAAAACCGTTTACACAACACATGTATAAAAGAGATCCAATCCATCAACATGGAGATCTAAAATCATTTCCAACAAAATGTTTAAGAGTTGAGACTCAACCTCGCGGATTAGCTCTAAATCTCTAAAATTACGTTTTTTACCATTTTTACAAACACCTCGTTTTCAAACCTCATTTTAAAAACTACGGATACCACGCATCCGAAACATGTATACAACGAAGAAAAGACGTAAAAATCAACTTTTACCCAAAACCAAGGTTTACACATGAAAATCACATTTGATGTATTTTTTACCCGGTAAAAACACATATAATTACATATATCACCCTTATACAGCAGTAGGGTCTAGAATCCTATCTCGAATAGTCAAGAACTCGACGTCTCAAAATTGAACAGCGTCAAAACAAGAATCCGACCGAATGGATGCGAAGCCCTCGGTCCCGGTAGCAAGGATCCACAACGGAACTAACCCAAAACCAAGCCCTAGGTCCTCAAAGCTAGAGAGAAGGCAGAGAAAAGGGGAAACTTAGCTCTTAAGATAGGTTTTAATAAATATCTCCAGCCCCTGGGATATTTATAACCACGGCAAAAAGGTTCTGTTCAGTCGATCGAACCCCTAAGTTCAGTCGATCGAACCCAAATTTCTCAGTCCAGTCGACTGGGCCAAGCCCTCCAGTCGACTGAACTGCTGGGCAGTGTGTTTTCTGAAGAAAAATAAGGTTTTCGGTCCAAACACAAGCCAAATAAGCCTCTACCAAACCTCGAAAAGCATATAACACATTTATACATGCTGTTCTATAACTTTAAAGCACAAGCCATGCAACGAGGCTATTCATATACTAAAAGAAACACGTCATGTATATAAAAATAACTCAAAATGCAAAGGTTCAGGGTCTCATAATCATCCCTTGAGCCCTCAAACAAGTAAGTAGAATCACTAAGCCTTATGTCCAATATCTCTCAAAATATCTCCCAACACATCCCTTTAAACACTTAAAGAATTGAGAACTGAAATCAAATCGAAAAGGCGTCATAGTTGGAAATTTGGGACTGTTATGTTTATGGGTGACATGAAAAGTTGTTGTATATTGTTATCTTTTAGTTTGATGACTTCTAAGTGTTCTGGAGCCTTAATATTAAAGTCTAAAACACAAGCATGCAAAGAAATAGAACAAAAACTTGACATAACATAAGTAGAAGACTTGGACACTAAGAGACTTGATTTTTTAAAACGTAGATGTTTCTGCCCTGAACTTTGAAACGTCATAATTCAATGTAAAAAATTGATCTAAGCATTTTCTTTACTTTCCAATTTATATTTTTGTGTTACCTTTCATCCAAAGTTGGTTTCAACTCATTTGCATAAGTAGAACTCGAGATATTACAATTGTACCAAAGTGTGTACTTTTTCAACCAGTCAACACTACCGACTTGAAATCCCTAGTTTAAAGTGAGATCCGAGCTTTGATCAAAACATGAAAGTTGTAGATAACATGTCTATCAATCTACCCACCAAACATGAGCACAAAATATTGAATTTTGATATGTCAAAACCCCTTTGAAAGTCTCTGTTGAGTTTCAGCCCTCAAGGGACACTTTTGTCAACTATTTTTGTGTAGCCCAGAACCCTTATTTTTAGTGACCTATTACAAATGTGATCTACATGAACATTGTAGATAATCTATTTAAGTACTTTTTACCCAAAAATAAAACCTTAAAGCCTCGGGATGATACCCCAAAACCATTTCAAAGCCTCTGTCCAAAATCGGCTCTGCTGAGTTTTGGCTGCTGACAGAACCTATTTTCTAAAATGGCCAAAAAGTCTAACTTGTTCCAAACAACTACCCTTATCTCTAAACATGAAACTTGTAGGGAACATGTTGCACTAGAACATAATATAAAATGGGCTTATTTGGACTTGATATGATACCCCAAAGTCGAGACCAACAGAAGCATATTTTTGGTAAAATCTTGAGAAAAGTGCTGAACCGTTTTTATTTAGGATGTTTTGTTCACCCTTTTACCTTAGATTTTTGGCCTTTGCGTTAAACATGAGAGTTGTAGAAAATATCTTTATCTAAATGGTGTTTCAAAATCATAACTTGATTCCAAATCTAGATACCCCAAAATCTTGTCGGGCCTTTTAATTTAACACTTGATATTTAGCCTTATGATTGTTAAGTGTGATTTGAGTATTCTTTGCTTTGAGACCCAAGTTTTATATGATGATTAGTTGATTAGTACTTATTTGTGAATGTATGATGATTAGAATGCATGCCATTGTTAGTTGTACTTCAAAATATAAGTTGTTATACCATGAACATTGTGATTGCGGCACTAGAGGCATCTTGTGGGTTACCCCTTATATGTTTTTAAGTTGTATCTTGATATGGTTGATGTGGGGGTGTTGACAATGGGCCATATGCATCTTGACCCGTGTTACGTTTTGAGTCGTATCACATCTTGAGCCGAACTACCGCTGTACGCCGTAGTGATCGGGAACGCTGATGTACGGGAACCTAACGTATGGGAACATAATGCTACCATTCAGATTGTTGTGTCGAGTATGAATAACTTTGGGCCAGTATGTCTTGAGCCGTGTTATGTCCTGAGCCATATCACATCTTAAGCCGAACTGTAGCTCTATGCCGTAGTGATCCGCAACGCTAATGTACGGGAACCTAACATACGAAAACATAATGGTGTCATTCGGATTATTGTATTGGATATGTTAACTTTGGGTCATGTATGTCTTGAGCCGTGTTACATCCTAAGCCGTGTCACGTCTTGAGCTAAACTGTCGCTATATGCCGTAGTGATCAGGAACGTTGATGTATGGGGACCTAACGTACAAGAACATAATGGTGCCATTTGGATTATTGTATTGAGGTTGTCTTTCATGATTCTAGTCTAGGACGTCTCTGGTTGCCATTTTCAAAAATATTTTGGGATAAATTCCCCTTGTGCACCCTGGGCATGTCCCCGGTGTTTGAAATGGTTTATCATGACTATTGTTGGGCACCATGGCTTCATCGCTAGCATTCTGGTATTGATAGCTTCAACTTTGGGTTGACACCGGCGAAGGCATCACAAGTCTTAAGGTGGGATAAACCATTTAATATATGAGGCAATGACAATAAGTCCCTAAGGCAATGACAATAAGTCCTGAGGCACTGACAATAAATCCTGAAGCAATGATAATGATTCCCTGTGGGTAGTGATAATAAGTCCCAAAGTGGTACAGACCCCATGCCATTGCCATTGAGTAAAACAGCTGTGGCATGAAGCTAGGTGATGCGGCTACTATTCGCAACGAGGCGTGATGATGGCTTTGGTGATCAAATACCCATGAAAGTCTATTCTGGTGATTCCCGGCGTGGAATCCCTGCTATAATTTGGGTGCATGTTGAGTTGGGCATTTGCAATTCATACACGGCATCTCATATGCACATGTTTATTGACTTATCTACTATCCTGTCATAAATTTGTCTGTCTCCTTGACTATAAACTGTACTGGGTGTTAAATGGTATGCGTTGTGGTGATTTTATGCCGTGATATTATTTAGAAGGTTAGAGTGTTTTGCTTCTAGGCCTTGGCTCATGGCATTCGTGCCACAAGTGAGGAGTTCTTGGAGGAAGACATCCTAAAGGAAGAAGAAGAGTTTGAAGAACATGGTGAGTTCTAAGAGTACATGGATTTTACTGATGCATTCTGAGGAGTCGAGATATCTGCTTTTGTTCTTATATTCAGTTTTTCCCCTGCTTAGCAAAATTTTTGAAATTTCTTGGTGAAACTGTAATAGTTAAGTACTTTTAAATAGTTCAAAACTCCTTTATGATATAATAACTAACGTATGTAAATATGAATGAATAGCTAGAATATCCTTTTATTTATATTTATGTATGTCTCGACTTGCCCAGAGGACGGGGTTGCACATACCTAGCCGAGGATGTAGGTAAGAGCCTCTCTACTATGGCAGATGTCACAATTAAAGGGGATCGAGTCACCACCTTCTCGAATTCTGGTGATGAGAGTGAAGTCTAGTGGTGTAAGTGTTGCCTTGAATAACGGGAGGCAAAAGGTGTAGGTGGTATCCCACCACCTCTCGGCAACCGCTGTCAGCTGTACCCAATCATTGCTGATCTCCACCAGGGTGGTGACGAACCGATCGAACCCCCCACGATCTCCCAAATGAATTGCACCAAAAAATTTCCATCTAGACGGATGTTAGGGCATTTGAATAGATTCCTCCAAAATGTTTTTTGTCCAAAATTTTTGCACTTCGCAATTCAAAAACCCTAGCTGCACCATTTTTTTTCCCAAAACTAGTTTTTCGTTCAAAACTTCAAAAAAAAAACACATGGATATTGACGTTGGGGCATCAGAAGACCATCTAATCTTTAACTTCAACCTATTAAAGATTACAAGCAAGGATCCTATGCTACTTAGGATTTCACATTCAATCCATAGAGAGAGAGAAAAGAGAATAATGATCCTATGCCTCCAATGGAGTTCACATTCGTTTTACCACGGTTCAAACATCGTGGAAACCAAAAATCATTCACACAAATCATGCAATCATACGTACAACATATGTGTGACCATAAAGATGGGATAGAACGTTACAAAAGAGGTTAGCATAGTTCTAATCTACTCATACCCCATATGCAGGGATCAAACAAATATAGACAACATGTCATTGATTCAATCCATATGCAGCATCAAAGACCGCTTCAATACCACTTGAAGGGACCGAAATCCAAAGAATCAATTATAGTGCATATGAATCGAATCAAGAACTACGCAAACCAACCAACAAGATACAAAAAAAATTGTATTGCGCTATTCTGCCTGGATAAAAGAAAAAAAAGTCTGGACAGAAATCGAACAAAAAATCTTAGTTTTTTCTAAACCCCAAAAATTGAAACTCGATACACCTACAAGACAGGATAGGGATTATACCTGCGTCATCTTTTTGAATTTATCAAGTTTCGGCAATTGAACTTGAACTTGAATATCAACACGGCCAACCAGCAATCTTATCTCCAACTTAGATCTTCTACTGTATTCCTGAACGCCGAAACAAGAACAGAGTGTGGGTTATTTGGTTACCTTTCTTTTTCCCTAATTTTTACAAGTGTGTGGAAACCCTTAGAGATTGAATGACATGTATCTCGCGTGTACTAGCGGCCAGAGTTATATCGTCGTATATATAAGTTACAGCATGGTCCTAAAGAGTAAATTAGACACGAGTTTCTAATATAATTAGAAAAACTCACTTCAACCCATAAGTAATTTTCTAAAATCATAAATTACAAGTCATACCAATAAAGAATTGTAATTGTACTCCCAACCTTATTTCCAAAACTGATCTTTTGAGCTCTTGTTATTAAATACTTATTATTCTCCTCACGTTAAGATTACAGATACCCATCGATTAAATTAAATTACTAACAATTATATTTCATCGACCTCTTTCGTAATTACTAAGACCTTCCGCTTAACTTATTTGATATGTAAGATTATAAAATCCATCTGCAGGGTTTGGTTTGATATAGTCAAAGCTTATAAGGTTCTTTAAAGGGGTATCATCAATAATTAATATCTACTATATAAGTAATGCTGTTATCTAACTCACCGGATGATATACCTGTAAAAGATCGTATCTTTTAATGAATCAAAATTACGAACACTAAATATACGTGTCTAATAATTATTTTTGGATTTAAAGCATAAACACTCATAACAACCATGAGGTGTAAATTATTTTATATAGTCAGCATAAAAATAATTACCTTAACGCGGTCATGTTCAATACATACAAAGTGTACTAGTACTATGAGTCAAAACTATAGTTGGAACTATATTTGTAAGGACCTAGTTTTAGATTATAAGTTTAGTGACGGTAAACGAAAAGAATCTTGGGACACGGCAAGACTAAAGACTTGGGGAAAACTAAAACCTAACAATTAAACCCCGAAAAGCAAAAACCCTAATACGAAAAGAACACCTTTTAATCTCGAAAATCATTAAGTTACGCTAAAACACTAATTCAAAACTCTAAAAAGATAAACCTAAAAACGAAACTCCAAGCCTAGCATCATAATCTTTCGAGCCCAGCGATCTATATGTGTTACTCTAAAATAGCTAAATCAAACTCAAAGTCCAAAGAACAAGATAATTACGTATAAGTTCAAAATCCAAGAGGGAAGTGTGCCCAAAGACCTAATACTCTATAACTCCCAATAATTACGTTTTAAACCTTAAGCCTTTAAGATAACTGCGCTTTTAGCCCAAGACACCAAAATTCATAGTAAGCTATAAATCTCATAAGAAGACACTTTAATCCTCATCCCTCTTTACAACAAACACTAACTAATGAATAAGTATATAAAAGCACTCGATTCCAAATTATGGGATTAGCAATAAAAACCCACAAAGGCTTAAACCCTAGAATTAGACTAGGACTGAAACAAAATCCTAAAATTCAAAGTAAACCCTACAAAATATTGAATTCTCTAATACTGAATTATAGAAACCAAAAGTCATGAACAATCATAAGATTACAAGTTAATCCAAGAGGATAGAGAAACTTCGAAAAAGATACAAACTGAACTCAAGTGTAATTTTTTCACAATCTTAAAATCAAAGAAAAACGAAACCTTAAAACTCAAGATTTAAACCCCGATCCCTAGAGGACACTTGATATCAAAATTCGAAACCCTAAAACCACATAAAGTCATAAAATTACAATTCAACAAATTGGCCCGAGAAAGTAATGGATCATAAAAAGATAACAAATAAAGGCCCAAATCTTTTAATTAAGCCCAACAAGATTAAAACTTTTGGCCCAAACTTTAACCCAATTGCTTAATTAAATCAAATAAGGATTTAAAAATAATATAAAATAATCAAAATAAGTAAAATGATCATTTTACCCTTGCATGGCTGGTTTAGAAGGGAGTGTTTACCAAGTGTCACAATCTTACTTTTTAATACAAAGAATCCCGTGATAAAGAATTTGAAAATAAGATTAAATAATTTTGTCAAGTCAAATTAAAAAAAAATAATAATATATATATATTAAAATATGGAGAAGTAGGTCAAGAAGAATAGAAATATTATATTAAACCAAACCAAGTAAAAGTTAGTACACCAAAATTCAAATTTAACTCAAATGGACACATTGTTGTAAAAGAGCTTAATTTAGCCAAACTCTCAACACATAAATTATTAAATGGTACCAAAATAATTAGAAATCACTAATATAATATACTAACCAAAAAAATAAATAAGTTCTATCAATTCCATAGAAAAAGTATCCAAAATTATACATTAAGTTAATTTTTGGACACTTTTTTTTAACAATGTAGTATAAATACATAGCCAAACCTTCAATATTTTAATAATAAGACACAAAAATCATATTTGGAGTCCCAAAATCTGCCATCGCTGAAATCCCTAGCTCACACACTCAATTTGTGTTGTTAAATCACCAATTGCATGCATTTCCATTGGCTAGAAATGGTGGCAAACATCATCACCTTCACCAAGCCTTCTCTTCTATAAATATCACCACTCTCCTCCCCTCCTTAACTGAAATCTGGCTCTCCAAGCTCCAAAAATTCTGAAACTTCTAAGTGAGAGCAGAAGTGTTGAGAAAAAGGAAGATTAAAGAAGAAGAAGAAGAAGGAGGAGGAGGAGGAGGAGGAGAAAGGAGCCAAGGAGACCAAGGAAGCCAAGAGGAGTTTAAAAGCTACGTTCTACCAACCTTCCATTATTAACCTAATCCCTCAAAGGAAATAAAAACTCTAAATTCTCTGTTATTAGTCACCACAAACTCCCCTCACCTCATTCTCAAACACAAAATGAAAAACTAGAACCAAAATGCATGATCAAATATTGTTTTGAGTATTTGATATGTTTATGTGTTTGCATGTTGATTTCCATGGGAATCATAGTATGTTTAGGTTCTAGAGTTTTAGTTTTTAACAATACACACCATGCATGCAAAAAACTATGCTCAAACTTGATATGCACCATGCTAGGAGATTGAACCAAAACTAGGTATGAGTTTTCAAAATTTTACCTTGTTGGACCGATCTTTGAAAAATTATAACTAATTATATCAAAATCATCTGAGGTTGTGCTTATGTTTAGACTTAGATTTTTGTTTTGTCTTTCATTTAAAATTGTATGAACTGATTCGAGTGCATAAAACTCGAAATATGATTTTTCTACCAAAATGTGTTGTTTTGAGACCAGTCTTTGTTACAGAGATAGAAACCCCATTTTAAAATGAGAACTAAGTTTTGGTTTATTCATGAAAGTTGTAACTAACATGTTTATCTATCTACCCACAAAAAATGAGACCCTTTTATTGAGATTTGTTTGTTCAAAAGCCCTCTATAATTTGATGTTCATATTTAGTAACTTAAATAGCTTGCTGCCAAACCTTTTTGTGTGGCCCAAAATTTCTATTTTTAGTGACCTATTACAAAAAGTATTCTTCATAAAAAATGTTAAGGACATTTTGATCTAAATTTTGTCCAAAACTCAGGTCCATTATCCTATGTTTGTCCCCTCAAATAATTTTTACACTCTTTGTTATTTCTGTTGGAAGTTCACCTCTATTGAGTTTTAAAATGTTGATTAGACCCACTTTCTTAAATAAGTTATTTCTCAAATATTTTCTTAAGAACCACCCTGAGCACTCTTCATAAGAAATGTAGAGAGTATCTTGACCTAAAACATATCTAAAATTCAGCTCAAAAGAACCTATTTTAATGCCCCAAATCCGTGGCCTTTTGAGAGTTTGTTTTGCAGCAAATTGCAAGGTGCTGCTGAAACGTTTTCCTTTGCGGTGGCCAAATCACCTAGAAGCCTTAAGATTTAGCCTAAGCGCCCTTAATGAGAATTGTAGAAAATATTTTAATCTAATTTGTAATCAAAAACCAAAAATCAAATCAAAGTCTAGGTGCCTCAAATTGTTGCTGCAATTTAAAATTTAATGGCTGAAAGTTTAGTAGTAAGGTGTTAAGTGAATTGTAAGCAGTACCCTAATGTTTGGAATTATTTATATGATTAATTTGATTTAAATTATGAGAATCATGACTTGACACCATTGTATGATGAGAAATGACCTTTCCATGTGATTGACACCATGCTTTGAAGAGTTATATCTCATGCTTTGAAGAGTTGTACCACATGCTTTGAATGGTTGTACTGCATACTATGCTTAGTTATACTCCATGCAATATTTAATTGTATATATTGTCATGCTTAGTATACCTCATGCTATACTTAGTTGTATATATTGTCATGCTTAGTATACCTCATGCTATACTTAGTTGTACTTTGGGCTATAAGTTATTGTACCATAAGCATTGTCATATTACACTTGAAGCATCATGGGGTCCTGGTTCATTGTCATACCATAGCCAAATATATATTTAAAATTGAAAAATTAACTACTATTTGATAGAATAGTAGTTAAGTCTAGATATTGTTCCAACGGGGATAAATAGGCTAAGTTACGGTATTCTCATATTAGTATCTAAAATTAATTTGAGTTAGAATATAATTGAGATTATGGAATATGATTGATTTGAATAAAATAAAATAATAAAAACTACTCTAAAATATAACCAAAATTCTTAATGTTTGAATCCACCTAAGCCAACATTTTAGTTTTATTTAGATTATAATTCTTGTAATTGGTTCAATCTAATCCAGTCACGAGTACAAGATTGACACAGATTATCAAGAGGATAAGGTCGAATACAAACCTAGCATATCCTATTTAAGATTATGGTACGCATCGTCCAAGTGATCCCGGCACAATCCGTCCTATCAAAGTATTGAATATCTCACGTTTTGAGTAAGAATAAGAATAGATAACAGTTGTGTGATGATCAGGTATGTTTTTATTTTAGATAAATTATTTATTCTAAAATGATTAAAATTAACAGTATTATTTTCAGAGGATAAATGAAGTATATTGTGTGCCATTGAAATGCGTTGAACCATCGAAATAATAATTTGTGATATATTATGTGGATCTAAAAAATTAAATAAAAATATATAATTTAACATTAATTAAATTAAATATAGTATATACATGTATGTAGCTTTCATGTGGGAATTTTCTAAAAGAACTGAGAAAAGGATTAAAAAGCCAAACGACCCGTCATTTTACCCAGACAGCGCGCGCCTTCCTCTTCTTCGTCATTCTCCTTCTTCGATTTCGATGAGAACCGAGAGAAAGGAGAGGAATGAGAGAGAGAGAGAGAGAGAGAGAGAGAGAGAGAGTTGGGAAAGGGCAACGATAGCAAGACAGCAGCTTGGCGCTGCGGTAGGGTTGGCAAGCGGTGACACTGGCTGAGACTGGGGAAGCTCGTGGCGGTGGTGGCTGAAATCGTGAATGGTCGAAATGCTAGGGTTTCTAATTTGGAGCAAAATTTGCAACTTTTTGGGTCTATAAGGTAGGATCTTGACATAAATTGATGTTTGGAGGTTGATATGTGTTGGTTTAGATGGAAAATTCATGAAATTCAAAAGATTTGAGAAATTTATCAAAACCTAGCTATTTCTTGGTATATTTGATTTGATTTCGGGATAGCTTAAACCAAAGAATAAAATTAATGCATCTTGGGAGTAGTATGAGATTAGTAGCTTAGTGACTTGCGGCTGTTGAGTTAAAACTTATGGGTTGTTTAAGGGTTTGAGAATTTTGCCACGAGAATCTGAGCTTAAGTTGTGGCAAAGGTTTAGGTTTTTGATTGTTGATTAGATTAATGAAGTTGGGATGACTACTGTGTTGGTTGAACATTGTGACTTGGTGATTTGTGAAATTTGAGTTAAATTTTTAGTTTAATCAGAACTTTGATAATTTTGGGTAAAATCCTAGT
Organism: Heliamphora ciliata; assembly: GCA_032360265.1. NCBI lineage: Eukaryota > Viridiplantae > Streptophyta > Magnoliopsida > Ericales > Sarraceniaceae > Heliamphora > Heliamphora ciliata. The sequence goes on along the minus strand of JAUMHN010032125.1, from coordinate 7,852 downwards.
TTCAATTGTGATCTATGGATTTAACTTCATGGAGTTTTGATAAAATGTTAAAATTGGAATACTTAGTTGGTTGCTTGAGCCATATAATTTGGTGAAGTTTGAATTAATGGTTCAAATTGTTCTGAAAATTGAGTATTTGAGCTTAGCTTGTTACCAACCCTTATGGAAGTTGGTGGGAAGTGTTGACGGCATGAGCATTGAGCTAAATGGTAGTGTATCTAGTGTATGAGTGATTAGACTACGGAACTAGGATTAGCTCTATAGATAGTTAAATGACATTCGGAGATGTAATCTAATTTCCTTGCATTTATAATGGAAACGAATCATATCTATTTTAATCATGATGTGGTAAGTTCGGGTATGATACTTGAATTTAATAAGTTATTTTTTCGATTTGAATCAATTCTTAGGTTGATTGTACGAACTTGTAATTTAACTTGAAAACAGTGGGATTTTTGTATATCATACCATGGTAATGTGGTTAAAGATAATGGATTAGAATAAGCTAATGTTGCCATCTTTGGTTGTACAATAACTTTGAGATAAGTAATTGTGTGTGGGACCGTGGTTATGTATTGTGGTTGAACTTATGAATTAATTGAAACTTTTGACGAAATATATCTGTACGCAAAGTTAGTTTATGAGTTAGGGTTTACAATTTGGTTAAAGATGGGAAAGATTCCCTTATAATTTAGCTGACTTCTTATGTGATTAAATTCTTTCATAAGGATAGGATGGGGTATGAGAATTTGGAGCTAAAGATGATATGATTGGATTATGAAAATTGTTAAGTTATTGGTTCGAAGTTAAATTCATATCGGAATGTAAAGATTTACTAACTCTTGAAGATTAGAAAGGTTTGAACAAGGGACCAAGTTTATATTTCTAACAAAGCGTGAATCTTGTAAAAACCTAAGTAATGTAGTGGGCTTGTGACAAGTGGGAGTTATTATATGATTGTGAATTTTGAAGTTAAGCTCTTGAATTCAAAATGAACAACATGGTTGCATGTATCTACTATGGTGATTACGTGCATGGAATAATTGAGTATGGCGAGTATTGGATAAAAGGTTAATGCGGAATTTATAAATATATGCTTGGACATTGTTATTTAATAAATTGTGGGACTTTGTTGAATCTATAATAAGAACTTGGATAGTTTGAGAAACTGTGGATGAAGACTTTTTGTGTGTTTATATGAGACAGGGTTCGGGTAAAAAGTAGTTAGTTGATGTAAAACTTCATATTGAGTTTGTGTTTGGGAACGCATGTTTGTGAATTGAGAAAAACGGATTTCTATCTAAAAGTTTAAATGTAAAAATTGAGAATTTGATAAGAAAAATGTGAAATTTATTCTGAGGCATATGATACTGGACTTGGTAAATGGGATAAAATGATGATTGGAGATGGTGATTTAAAAAAAAATAATAAATAAATAAATAAATAAATAAAATAAAATAATAATAATAAGAAAAATAAAAATATATGTTGTGAATATGAATTGAGATTAATGAATGTTATGGCTTATGGTTGTTACAATGAATATTGATTAATGGTTTAAAATTGGATTGTTGAAAAGGTATTTGAAATTATGATATTGAATGAAAAGTGAAATAATGTAACCAATGAAGGAAATGGTTTGATGCTGAGTATCAGGACGCCTCCCGGGGTAATCCTTCGGGAAATCGAAAATAGTTGGGTATTGGGACGCCTCCCGGGGTATTCTTTTGGGAAACCAAAAATGGCTTGGTGACGGGTCACCTCCCAGGGTATTCTTTCGGAAAATCAAAAATGGCTGGGTATCGGGTTGCCTCCTGTGGTGTTCCTTTGGAAAACCGAAAATGGCTGAGGAGGTGAATAAGTTGGGCTTGACCAATTTCGTGGTGAAAGACCAAAAACTTGTGCAAGCTGGGTGCTGTTCCCATCGGGTTAGTCTAAGAAAATCTGTGCTTTGGGTGCCGTGTTCCCTCTGGCGAGGCCCGTAAAACGAGCTTTGAGTATATAATGGTACACTTGCATGATGAACCGATGAAGTAAAGGATTGTTGGTTAGAGGAACGATGAGTTAGAAAGAAATTGAATAGAAAATATTTTACCAAAGGTTTATGTTAATGGGTAACCGAATATGGTATTAAAAGAGATAATTGAAAGCGAACTTAAGAATAGGAAATTTATAAAGATAAAAGATAATTTAACCTTGTGAAAGAAAAAATAGACAATGAGAACCAAGATTTGAAGTGGGTGTGTGTGTGAGTGATTAATGAGAAATTGTAATGATTACACACTTGATGTAGTGATGATGCCATATTGGTATTAGTGCAATGGATTAAATGAGGTAAGAGAATGGTGAAACTAAAAACTAAAACGATGAAAATTCGAATACGAGTTATGTGAGTCTTGATGACAATTTTGTCTAGTTTGTAAAAAGGTTTACGTGAAATTAATGAAAAAAAAAATGGAAAATTGGTTTTGATAAGTTATTGAAATGAGGATAGGTTGATATCTTCTTTAGACTTAGAAGATGCGTATGACATTGCTCGGGTATGAAAACAACTTGAAAGGTGATTGCATTGTGGTATATTCATTTACACCTCACATATCATGCATTATATCATTTTTAGTCATTATCCTACGAGCTTCAGCTCACGTTTATTGAATTAAACTTTTTTACAAGTCACGATGATCAGGAAAGGAATTAAATAGATATCGAGGCCTTGGATTGAGTTTTGAAGAAAAGGGAGGATGCTTATGTTTTGTAATTTAAAACTGTAAATTGTTTGTTTTGTAATTTGTAAAGATTTTAGAAACTATTGAAAGAATACGAGAACCATATATATGTAGTCATACTTTGAGTAGATGTTCATAAAACTTATGTTTTGAAATGTTTAAGAAAAAGAAAAGTATCTCATGGATGAATGGAATAATTATGATAAATGAATAAAGTTTGAGATGTATAATGAATGGTTGGAGTGCATATATAATGAAAAAGGAGAACGTGGCTATTAAGTAGTTTTGATTGTGTTTTGGGAATTGAGATCTAGGCGGAGCCTGTGTATATCTTGTTGTTTGGGTTTGACAGGTGATAATTTAATTTGGGATAGTCCGAAAAATAGAAGAGACTCTGTCGAAATTTTTAAAAATTATACTTAAAATATTTTTGAAATTTTGGAAAAGAATTTTCATAAGTTGGGTTTTATAAAAGGAGTTTCCTTAGTTATTTTATAAAGTTGAGTTATCGAGTGAGGTTCACGTGCCTCGGGTCGGGATGTGGGCGTAACAAGTTGCAAGATCTTGTTATTACAATCACATAAAGTAAGAATGGAGCTAGATAATCAAATTAAAAGCTCATTAATCAGAAATCAACATCTCAAAATCATACAACGAATTGAATCCAAATAAAAAATATGTATATCTAAACTAATCCTAAAATACCGACTAGGGGTTCATCATCCCCTAGGAAAAAGAAGATCAGTTGATCATGTTTCATCTCGAATCCATGAAAAGATGAAGATAACTGGTTCTTGAGCCTCTGTTTTTGACTTCTCATCACTTCTCGAGCCTCTACACTTGTCTTCAAAAGCTTTAGAGATTAGAATTTACAAGATTTAGAAGTTATCTAAATGATTTCCCCAAGCCTTGTATTTATAGAGTTGATTCACGCCCCTTGTTGCAGTGTTTTGATTAAACTGAGACTGCCTCATTTCATTCGAATGATTCCCATTCCGTCCGAACGCTTTTCCAATAGTAACTTTTTCGTCTGGACGCCCTTATTTTCATTTGGACGAAATTCATTTTGGTCAATTTTTGCCCTTATTTTGCATATTTTTTGCCGAACTTCTTTTAAAATATTATTTTTTTCACTGTTGAACCTTTTTATCGAATTTCTTGAATTTTGAGCTATTACCACTCACGGTGCCAGTTCTTCAGGTCCTGAGAGGTAATCGGAATAACGTTGTTTTGATCATTTGGCTTCCATGTTGGAATTATTGACATTTGATAGCTTTTGATCGATTTTAGTCTATTTTTTCACCATCTTGCTTCTTCTGACACTAACACTGAAACACTACTAAAACATATTAATAAATACATAATCGAGTCTTATCAAAGCATATTTTATAGGATTTGATCGGTACTTTTACGTACTGATTACATCCCTCAACTTATACTTTACTAGTTCTTGAGTAAAGCAAAAATAAAAGATAAATATACTAATCTAACTAAAGTCCACTTTCGTAGGATATACGATTTCACTTAGTATATGCAACAAGCCTTTAAAATCCTAGATTACCCCTAGTGGGCGAGTTATAGTCTCATGAGAGTTTCCAAAGATGATACTCACAAACATCAACCACGCGCAATTTGAAAAACTTAAGTTAAAATTGTGAATTTCATACCCTCGACAATCAATTTGCATAATTTTTTTAGTTACCGCCATCCTTACAATCTGTCACGCCTAGACCCAGGGACTCGTGAACCAACCCAAACCATCCTGCATAAAGGTCATTAACTATAAATTTTGTTCACTACAGATTTGAGTTTAAAACTTATTTTGAAAAGTAAATTACTTTCTTTAGGCAACCATATTTTTGCACATATCAAATTTCAAACAAAAATTTTGAGTTTTCAAGAGTTCATTAACAAAAATAATATCATTACAATAATCCATTTAAGTTTATGTACAAAAATAATATAAAATACAGAAGAAACACTAAATCTTTCTTCTAGCTTTTCCCAAAATGCGTCATTTGCCCTGGTATCGCCCATGGTCCTCAAAACCTAAAATGATTTGGTACACGTACATGAGCTAAAGTTCATAGGATAAAGATTAACTCAAATATAATGCATGATTTGTGAAGTGGGATGGGTGCAACCGAAGTAAAAATACAAAAAGTTTCACCATGTGATTTTTCTTTCACACACACACCCACGCACACAAATTTATCCCCTTTATTCACTTGTTTTTTATCACATTAATTTTTTATTACATTAACCATATTCATTGAACCCATTTCAAAACATTTCTTTCTTTCACATTATCCATATTTTATCTCATTACTCGATTTCTCACAAAATCGTAACACATCTAATAAACCGGTGTTAGGTGAAGTTTATAGAAACTCCTCCCTATTAATTTTTAATAGGCTACGTGAAGTCATTGGGTAATAGATAGTTTTATAACTCACCATAATACAACACCACATTTTGGGGCCTAACCCGTGGGCATGTGGTTCATCTTGCACAAGTTTTCGATCTTTTACCGCGGAGCTGTGTAAATTCAACTTGATTCGCATCAATCCATATGATTCATTATGTTCATAACATTCATTTTCACAATCCGGGAGTCCAACCCACAACTGGTTCCTCTTCCAATCATTTTCAAATACTACTTCTTTTCAAATTTTACATTCTAAACTTCCCATTTCATTTCCAATCAAGTTCTGTTTTAGTATTCGATCTTTTCTTTTCAATTCAAATGCATCACAAACTTTAGTACATAATTTCTCATGAATTTCATTTCACATTTCTTTCATCGATTTCATAAAGCACCAACAACACAAAATTAAAGTCACTTGAAATCATGTCGTATGAAGAAAATGGAATGCACCCATCATATACATATATATACAAGTTGAAATCCATGTTTTTTTTCTAAAACTTAGAATCTTAAATAATGACCATGTCACTTCATAACTCACAAATACCCATACCTGTATCTTGAAAACCATTCCTAATGTAGAAAAATTCGCTTACCTAGTAAAGTTTAACCATACGGTCCAACACGTGCATCCCAATCCAAATAGATTTTATAGGTGTATCTATGCCCAAGGAACAATAACTTTGATAAAAAGTCCAATAACGATGAAAATAACCTTTCCAGGACATTTGCCAAAAATAGGTGAAAAATAGTTAAAAAAATTTAACCTACACTCACTATTTTGGTCATAACTTTTTTTACAAAATTTTTTTTATTGTGATAGTGGTGTTATTGGAAAGAAGACTTTCGAGACTTCAATTTGAATACAAAATTAACCCAATTTAGAGTCCAGATGAAGGAGATATGATCAGTTGAAGTTGGCCTAGTGTAGTCAGTCTGCTCGAGCAGACAGAAGGGCGCTCAAGCACCCAAGCTCTCAGCTATGAGGCCGCTCGAGCGGACAGGGCTTTGCTTGTGGTGCCGGGATTTTGGTGTTTTTTAGATGGTCAAAAATAAGATAAATAAAAAATGTTTGAAAAATATTTTAACACCTTAAAAGCCAAATTTTGAAATCTCTTTTTTGTTGAAAATAGATTTGCCACTTGATTTTTGAGAAAAATTAAGAAAAACAAAAATAGCTACTAATCTTTAAAACATTTAACCAGAGAAAAGGGTTCGGGAGAAACAACTCGTTCGCCCAACCGTAAGATTGGCTTCTACTAATCATTATTGGTTCTTTAATAAGATTTTCTCAAATGCATGTAAATAAAAAAAAATGAAGGCGAAGAAAGAACATTCAAAATCAAATAAGAAAATACATAGCATATATATATAGAGCACTAAAACAAAGCAAATAAAAAAAATAAAATTATAAATCCTATAGCATGCAATTTCTAACTGAATGATACATGGAGTAAACCAGCATGTGATATTATTAAAATAACATAAACTAACATGATTTAAATAAAAGAACAAAAATATGCTAAAAGTCTCTAAAACCAAATATGCTAAAAAAAATGGGCACAAACTTTGCTAACAATATTATCAAAATCCTAAACTATTTTAAACATACTTTTAAATAAAGCAACTAAAGCATGCATATTATTAAAGTAAACTAAGTAAACATTAATATGACGAACTTCTAATAAAAAGAAACACTAAATGTAAAATAAAATATGCATAAAAATCTTATATTAAAAAGAAAACTTACTAACGAAGAAATTAAAAAAATAAGGGTGTTATGACAAAAAAGAGAGCTTAAAGATTTAAAGAAAAAAAAAGTTTACAAGAAAAAATTATGCTAAAATAAAAAGGTTAGAAAATATTTATTTAAACTACTAAAAAAAAATCTAACTATTCATATTTTAAAAAAGACAAGAGAAAATAAAAGGAAAAGAAAAGAAAATTATATTTAAAGATGAAATCTAGCTTGAAAGACTTTTTATGATTTTTGGGTTTAACAAAATGAAAGAAAAAAATAAAAATAAAATAAATACTATGAAAAGAAAGTAAAACTAACATTTAAAGAAAAAAAGAAAAGGATAAAGGAACATGGAGCGTCATAAGGAAAGTGAAGCTAATAATAAAAATGAAAGGAAAACAAAATGCTAGTAAAGAAAATTACACTAATATTAAAAGAAAAAAAATAAATGCGGATAAAGGAACATTATACTAATGCTAAAAGAAAAGGAACATTAAACTAAAGGAACATTATACTAATGCTAAAAGAAAAGGAACATTAAACTAAAATTGAAAGAAAAAGAACAATAAATTTATAAGAAAATAAAATAAAATAAAATAGAATACTATTAAAAGAAAAGAAACTAAGTACAACTATTTAACTTGCAAATATGAATGTAGTATTGACAACTACATCTATATAAATGTAAGTGCATTATTATAATAATTAACAATATTAACAAGTTGTAATTGCCAAATATGTTAGCACTATATTAATGATTCAATGAAAGTGATAATGTGAGACCCTGACCCAGTTTATTTTAAGAATAATTTAAGTGTTGACAAAGTTTGAGTTAATCTTTGATCTCGGTATGTTGGGGTTGTGTTTCTTCGGAATAGAACAGCATGTGCGTATGAGTTTTACGCTTGTTTGGGTTCGAAAGAGGTTTGTTTGGCAAGTGTTTAGGCTATAAAACAT
>JAUMHN010032017.1:0-29118 GCA_032360265.1 Heliamphora ciliata | reverse complement strand
TCTATTGCTCCTTGGTGTAAGTCCAAAAACGTGCGCAGAGTGGGTTCGCTACGGTCCCTCGGGTTAATCCCCGTAAATGTGGTTTGGTTATGTTTCGTCCATCGGTCGTGGCAAACTGTAAAGAAACAAGTGTGTGATTTGGGTGCTTTCCCATCGATCAAGGAAATCCGTAAAGAAGTCGGTTGCCTCCTTGAATGGCGTTGTTATTGTAACTCCGTATAGAACTTGTCATTACCTAGTAGGCCTTCAGTGGTTCAGGACTAGGGTAATGGACATGAGTCTATAGTTGTTACCTTTGTCGGTACGATATAGTCGGTACATAGGATTCCATTTACATCTTTTCTCCTCGGCTGTGTGGCTTATTATTTACTTACAGCTTTTCCTTAACTATGGCATGATATCTATTAGGATGATATGCATAGTTTGAAGAATGAAAATGTGGATTTTTATGAGATAAAACCTTTTGAGACTCGTGGTAGTCTGACAGAAAATTTGTGATTTTGGAAGGAAAACCTTTTTGGCTCCGGTGGTTGAGCCCATGTGTGTATAATTGCATAACCTGCTTTACAGTTTTATTGTCTATGTTTTATTGGGCTTTGGCTCACGGTGTGGGATTTTGCTATAAAACCTTTTCAGGTGAGAATGATGAGATGACCTAGTTGCAGAAGTGATAGAAGACTTGCTATAGTTTTCCCTTTTGGAGACATGTACTTACACATGTGACGCCTGCTTAGGTTGGTTTTATATGCCTTGAGGCGATATTATTATTCATGTATGAGATTGCATGATTTACAGTTTTATGAGAGATGAACTGTGGGAATCTTTTATTCAAATGTTGTACATTTTAATTATCAACTGTGAAACCTATTTTCTTAAATGGGTGTTTTGGTGGGCTTTCGCGTGACCCGGATGTTTGGGGCATGGCAAAACATAAAATAGAAAATTAAAAATAAATTTTTTTCATAATTAGGGTAAAATAGTCATTTTACCCCTAGTAGAGCAAAGAGACCTAAAAGTCCAAAATTTGACACATGGACACCAAAAATTTGATATTTATGTGCAATTAATTAATAAAAGATATAATTACAACAAAAATGACAATAATACCCTTGCATGGCCGACTACCTAGGGAATTGTGCACAAAAGTTACTTTTTGCATTTTTAAGTTTAAAAATGAGAAAAAGCTGTATAAATTAATTATTATTATGACCTAATACTTTTTATACAAGTAATATACATAATAATATATTAATATAGGTCAACAAAGGCAAACAAATAATTTTTTAAAGTCTCTACACAATAAATAAGTCAAAAAGTCAGTTCTTATCAAACTAGCTTAAATTAACTGAAAAACCAACACCTATTTAATCAATTGCTATAAATATTATGATAAATCATGGGAAGACTAAATTAATTATAAACACATTAATATAATAGGTTTTAGTATATTAAGATTCATAAAAGATTCATAAAATTAATATTTTATGCATTTTCTTGCACAAAATGGTACCAAAACTCAATTTAAACCCAAATTAATACAACATTAGCTGAAATCCACCTGCAAAAATCTGAATTGCAATATCTCAAGAAGAGCAAACCTCCTCATGCATCCAATGGAATTATAGGAAACTTAAAAATGTCTGACACTACTATTATGAAACCCACCCATTTCTTTGGTTATAAAAATAAACTTGAGCCCCAACTCCCTTTCTTATTTTTGGCACTAGAGGTGAGGGAGAGCCACCACAAAATTTTCTAAGTGTTTCTAAGAGAAGGGGGAGAAGAAGAAGGAGGGTCCACGGGTAAGAGGTTTTTAGAGACCAAAGATATGTTAAAGCCAAGTCTTCTAGTCTTTTCCTACACTTAGAGCATCAAAAACAAGTAAGTAAATCTCCTAAAATCTTCTCCATGCTCTCATAAAATAGACCTCAATCCATCTCTATAATCAATCCTAAGAATAATAAACAAGGATTCACTTAAAAAGGTGTTGTAGGAGTAGATGATGGACTGTTCATGTATAATTAAGTGTTGCATGTTCTTGCATGTGAGTATTTTTTAGTTTTATGGCTTAAATAGGTTCTACAAATATGATTTGTATGAGTATATGACATGCATGCAAAGAATATACATAAAAAATTAGCACAATATGAGTTAAGTTATCAAAACCCTAGATTACCTGATTTTCTGGGCATACCACTGTTCGATAACGTTAGGGTAACCCTTGTGTTAACAAGATAGTGTGTGTGAGAACAAGTGGCATGGGTGCTGGTTGGTTATCAGCGACAAGCCAGTTGACTCAAGTCCTAGTGTTGAATTTCAAGGACGAAATTCCCTAAGTGAGGGAGATTGTAGCGACTCGACCCTTTTTTATTTTAAGGATTTAATTAAAACCTTGTTTTGAGACCTGCGATGGATTTTAGAAAAGTGTTAATTTGGAGGGAGAATTTAAAATTTTAATCATATAATATGAATGGTGAGGGTCATGGATCGTATAGTGTATGAGAACATTGTTGCAGAGCATTTGGCTTATGCTTGGGTTTAGTTTTGGCAGCTTCTGTTCAGTTTCACAATCTGTGTTGACCGCTTGAGTGGTGGGGAGCCCGCTCGAGCGGACAGGTGGCAGAAAGGTTTCTGGAGTGGGACCGCTTGAGCGGTGGGGGTCCGCTTGAGTGGACTGTCACCGAGCAGACTCTTTAAAAAGATCACGTGGGGCCTTTTTCTTTCATTCTTTTCATATTTCTCTCTCTCTAAAGTGTGGGTGAGAGCTAGGGCTTAGGTTTAAGAGTTATTGGAGGCTTGTTTGGCTCCTCCTAGTGAGTTTTCTTGGCTTCTGCTCGATGGCTCAATCGTTGGAGGCCCGATCTTGGCGTTGGAGGTGTTTTTCTCACCGTGCGGTTGGAGATTCTCGTGGATGGAGCTCGTTTGAGGCTTTCTCTTGTGGATCTAGCGTCCCTAAGGTAGGATCTAAGACTCTCTTAGAATATTTTTGTGATATGTGTTGTGATTTCAAGTTTGTGAACATAAAAACATGAAATACGTGTTTTCAAAACTTTAAATTGAAGTTTGGTGATAATGAGAGTTTAATCTTGAATCTATGAGGAATTTAACATGTACCTATGTTGATAATATCATTAATTGAGGTTGGATTGAGAAATGAGAAATTAGGGTTTGGGATTTGAGCTAATGTTATGAAAATTGGGGGTTTTGGGTTTGAAGAACCAATATGATGAAATTGATGGAATTGTTGGTTAAATTGAGAATTATCATAACCTATTGCAACCTTTTTATAAATCCGCGCGGCACGTGTTGGTGTCAAGCATAAATTGTGGGTTTTATTGATTAAAACCAATGATCTTGTGAATGATTAATTTGGATTTGAGCCCTAAAGTAATGAAATTGTGAATAACAAAAACATGTAATGATGTGGGTTTGGCGAGAGGAACCTTTAGGATTGGACTCGCGTGTGTATGTGATGAGTTTGGTGAGAGGAATCCCTTGGGTTGGACTCACAAGTGTGTGTTGTATTATGATATATTGAAAAAGGACCGGTGTGTGGATCCAAGGGATCGTTTAAGGTTGGACACGAGTTGCTCCTCGGTGAAAGACCAAAAAACTATGCAGATTGGGTTATCTGCCTGTCGGCTAGTGAACCGGGAAAGGATGAGTCGTGTCGAGGTATAGCATATTTCGTTACTTCATGGGGCCTATGTGGCCGAGTTGAGTGTAACGTTATGGGGGTCTATACGCTCGTCCAATGCCGGTGCCTATGTTTTGAATCACGAGTTGGTAAAATGTGTAAAGTGCCAACAAAGTGTGTGTGTTAGCATGCATTGGTGTGTGTTCAAAGTAATCAGGTTGGTAAAACCTTAATTGGGAAATGAAATGAAGCGGTAAAACGTGTTGGGTAATGGAAGATGGTAAAGGAATTGGGTTAGTGAAACTTAATTGAAGAGATTGAGAAAATTATGAAATGAGAAAATGTGTTGGGGGCATAAAAGGGAGGTAAAACGTGTTTGGTTAATTAAGAGTGGTAAATTGAATGACTTTCTGGAAGCTAAGGAACATGGAACAACAATCTTTTTCATATAAAACTTAGTTATGCAATGAGAATTAATTTTGCAGACGAACGATATGTTTTAATCAAATCTATGTGTGTATCTTGCATAACCACCCTCATATATCATGCATATATTCGGGCTTAGTCTTGTTCCTACGGACTTCAACTCACGTTGTTTAACAACATTTCAGGTGATAGCGGAAAGAAGGCTTCGGGCCGAGGTGACGGTCGTTGGACCCTTGGCGTCGTATGTAGCGTCGTATTTTTCCTTTGGGTAATCGATGTTGAGGAATGGAATTGTAAAGATGTAATAATTTATTTTTGAATGTTTGAAACATTATAATTGAGGGTTAGAATACCGTGTTATGAGGCCTTAGGGCCATAGATTCATATTGTGCATGCATGCGAGGACGTTTGTGGTCTATTGGGCAAATTGTAATGATGAATTTGTTAATAAAGTTAATTTCAATTTGTCATGGAATGGATGGATGTTTAAACTTTTGTGAGTATTTTAAGAGCTTTTTTTAAGAATTTGAATCCATGTTTCAAAAAGAAGAAGAAGTGATTGATTTTCTCAGCCTCAAGGGAATTTTCACAGTTTTGAGACAGGAAGTCTCGGGTGCCTGATCTCTTGAGTGGTCAAGGAGTCCGTAAAAGCGGGTCTTGCTGGATGTGTTGTGTTGAAAGATGTTCAAAAAAAGGGTTGTTCCCAACGGAGTTTTAGACATAAACGGGTGGTTTAAAGGTATATTTCTCAAAGAAAGGGGTTTTCATATCGGGTTGGTTTCTAAAATATATTCGAATTATATTGAAATGAACTCGAGGCATTACAGTTTTTTTTTACTTTTGGTTTTGAGATTATGATGACTCGGTATCTATCTCTCGGTTTGATTTTTGGATAGTTATGTGAAGTCCCAAGATTTTTTGGTTGGGACGTCAATTTGGATTGCAATTCTTGTTAGGACTGAAAAAAGTTATTTTTTTATTTATGGGTTTTGATTTGATGGTCAAAATAAGAAATTGTGGGAAGAACTGGATTCACTAAAATATTCGCTAGAATACAAAATTGGCAACTTGTGCTTTAGTTTGGAGTTGTGTTTGGGGTATAATACGAAGTAAGATTGAGTTTTATTGTTGGTAGTGATCTTGGTGATGGTTTTTTGATTGATGATACTGAATCACATTTTGAAGTTCAGATTACTACTAGTTTGAGAAACTCAAAAAGTGGGTCCATTTTATGGGACTACATCAATAGTGGGGTGGTTGTAATTTCAATCAATTTGATGGCAGAAAGAATTATGTGCTTATGGCTTCTGTATACTTTGTGCAATTCAAAAAGTGGGTTAAATATTGGTATTAATCTTTGTATTACTTTGTTGCTGCTTGATTTTATAGAATTTATCTATCAAGGGACATAGTAGGTTTGGGAATTGAAATAATGGCTAATGCGGAACACATTTTACTACCAACACATCTTTCACTAGCATATGTTCTCTCTTACAAATGCTTTACTCTTAAATCGCTATAGGTATATTTTTTTATGTTTCATCCTTAAATTGCTTAAATTGGATTGATTAATTAGACGTCGAATTGTTTTCCTTACTTAAATTTATTTGTTCAAGTTAGTTTAGATTGCTTGAAGTGTTAAGGTATAATTAGGTATCGTGGGGATTAGATTGATATTGTTTTTTATTTATTTATTGTTCATGGAAGCATTCTCAAGATAATAAGAGCACTTTGGTTTTGATTTAACTATCCTTACATATCTAGATTGTTTAGCAATGCCATTTAATTTCAGCTCAAGTACTCCCCTTCTTAAGAATGCCTCCTCGAATCTCTAAACATTTAATTTCGTCTATATTTATTTTTATGAATGTTTTCTCACTGTCATCGCAGTGCCAACATCAAATCTGTTTAGAAACACCATCAAATCTGGTGGGATCGCTGTTGCGCTTTAGATCTATAATCGTTTGAATTGTTCATATAGTCACATGCATGGGGTAAGAATCTCAATTTCGTCATGTATATATTTGCACCCACATATTTATGTTAAGAATGCTTTGTCATATTATCCAAGCAAGAGGTGCTTTCAGTTGCTTACAACTATTGAAATATGAGGAACTTCTTAACTGTTTGTGTTAAAGAATAGATCTTTGCATATATCATTGTAATTGGGATTCGTTATTTAACAAGTTTCTTTGTAATTGGGATATGATGAGGATATAGTTTGTTAAAGTTATTGTAAAGACTTCATTGTAGAACAACAAAATAGGACAGTACTATAACTATGTTTCTGTTCGCTCCCAACTTTCACTCTTTTCTTTTTTTTAATAAAGACATATATTTGGGCTTGACCAATGTTTTCGTGGTTTTGATTATTCAAAAAAGGAAAAAGAATAAATATTGTTGTAACATAATCATTAGTTATTTTCTTTGGTTAGGTTTATTTTTTAATATTTTTTTTATAATTACATATTAAATGTTGCAAATGAGATTTATGATGAAGTGCTACATGAATAAACTAAAGAACTTTTTAATTTTATTTTGTAACAAATTACTCGGTGGAAGAAGATGACATTGTTCGTTTGAAGTAATCAGGCTTTTTTGTTGAGTTACATAATGATAAATTTATAATTGATTTGAACATTTGTAATGTTTTTAGTATTTTTTTTTATGTTGGTAGATAATATTTATGGTGTTATATTCTTAACGAATGCGATTGATTGTAATTTATTTGTCGGATGTTATTTATAAATTAGACGAATCTTACATTGATTAAATGTATATTTTAATATTTTAGTGTAATTTAATGGATTTAGATGCTTGCATATTTTTGTTTCGGGCTGAAAATTAAAAAATGTTATTTATTATTTTTAAATAGTTATTTGCGATGAAAAAAGTCGCAAATAACTATTTTTTAAAAAAATATAAAAGTATTTGAGACGGCAAAATGACCGACGCAAAAAACTTTTTGAAACCGCAATTTACCGACGCAAAAAGTGTTTGTGACGGTATTGGTTGCAAATGCAAGAAATATCGTTTTTTTAATGTTTTTGTGACGCTTAGTAGGCCGTCTCAAAAAGTCTTTTTTGCCGATGCAAATGTTTTTGAGATAGTAAATTCCGACGCAAATACTTTTTTGCGACCCCAGTAGGCACTACCCCCATTTGCCGATGCAAAATCGATGCAAATACTCTTTTGTGACTGTTAATTAGCCATTTGCAACAGTAGCCTCCCAACGCAAAATCTCTATTTTTTAGTAGTGCTCGTTGAGTCGAAAACTAGATGCCTCGAACCACGTGTAAAAAAAACTTTTCCGGAATGGAATTTCGTCCAGATGAACGCGTAATCCATCACGAGGAGACTAAGGATCAGCTATCTGATTGTCGAAAACTGAGCCCCGAACCCCCGAGAATCTAGAGAGAAGGCAGAGCTTTGGTTTGGAAAAAAAAACTTAGCCACCAAGTTTTTAAAAATATTTCCACAAAATATCTAAGACTAGATATTTATAGGCCACGAAAATATCTTTTTTTTTAATTCCCACCACCACACCCAACGGTCCTCGAGAACCAACCCCGCATGCATATCTAATACCAAACATGCACACCAACGCATATGAACATGTAGAAACAAAAATGGTAAACATGCGTTTGAAAATGCCGAAAAAAGAAATGGGTCAGGATCTTACAACTCTACCCCCTTAAAGAAATTTCGTCCCCGAAATTCAACACAAGGACAAAAGAAAACAAACCGTCGATCGCAATCGACACATGCATGAAAGATGGTCAGGCATACCATTCCTAGGATATAGTCAAACAAGGTCGGGCATCCTAAATAACGGCTAACTATCTCAACGACACGGGATCTACAACTCACCCCAACCTCACTTCCTCACCATTCGCTGTCTCAACACAGCACACCACGGATGGAGTCCATCACTAACTCCAAACACACGGCCACAGCGTCGAACATAGCCTCGCCCTCTCCGCGTAGACATCACGTCTATATAAAAGAAACACATAATCTAAGGTGCAGCACATCGCATGAACATAAACACTAAGCATATAAGCACGCTAACACGTAGCCACATAGGTTCATGCTAAACAAACTGCACATACCGAGGAGAACCGATAAGAGTGACGCGCCAATTTGAATAACCTACTTAGATTCCATGCTAGAAATCACGTCTGCTAAATGCGTTTCTAACATGGTTCCCAAATTTGTTAATCCAAACGCCCAAAGGCAAGACTAATCAATCCTAAGATTCAACCCCCAAGCTCACATATACACATCATTCTCATGCTTAACATGCTAATATGTTCATGCTATCAAGCATCTAAACACATGCAATTAAGCACACACAATCAACCTCAGACGGTGATGCATCCTCTTCCCACGGCTCTTAGGTATTCTAACCTACAACTCTGATACCATTCTGTCAGGCGCCAAACTCCGGGTCACGTAAAACACCCACAAGCAACCAAACAAAGCACCCAACCTGAGAATACACTCAATAAAAAAAACATACATGTATTGTATAGAATCACCAACCGGCTTACATTACATGGTTCTAACACCAGAAAAACATGCAAACATACATGATATAGAAAGAACAAAAAGGAAGACTAGATCTTCCGCCTGTCCAACAACTCCGAATCAACCTGCATGACCGGTACCTAAAAAATATTTCAAATCCCACATCGTGAGCCAAAGCTCAGTAGAAACTAGACAGCACATGAAGTATAAGCTAAACAATCTAGGAAAACGAGGTGTAATTTTTGACTCTCTTTCAAGTCATTAAAATAATTTTCACATGTAACGGGAAAGCGAGGATAAGAATCATTTTTTAGTCACAAGACCCTTGAACTGCAGTTCTAAAATGATTTTGTATCACGACTCACACGAGTCGTAAAATCAGTTTAAATTTTTGGTTTTATCCATCCCACAATACACTACATGCAATCATGTGTCTTTTCGGACTTTCACCGAGGGACCGTAGCCCCTGTCTATTGCACCTTCTCGAGTCCTCCCCAAAGGACCACAGCCCCAACAAATATAACTTCTTGGCCTTTGGCCGAAGGACCTCACCCCAACAAATGTATCTTCTTGGCCTCTCACCGAAGGACCTCAGCCCCAACGAATGCATCTTCTCGACCAGAGCTAACATTCACAGAACCACATGTTCATCTATCTCATCCCATACACAAATGCATAAATAAACCAGAGTTTAATGCATAAGACCATGTACAAATATTACTTTTCACAAATCACGTCACACGCCACACACGCGACTCACGCTACACTTGTAACCCATGCAACATGTACCACATGCATCCGCTCCTCAGATCCCACATATACATGCATATAACCACGTTACATGTAATGATATCAAAGCTATGTAATTCACCTACGTAATCCGTACGTAAATAAACTAAACTTATAAATGCATAAAGCCAGTTATAAACGCACATAGCCATATATAAGTTCACATCATGACGCCACCCATCAAATAACCCAACATCCACTGATATGGATAACCAACAGCCCACAAAACCAAGCCTAACCCAAAGACCAACACCAAACCCATAAAACCCCGATTTTCACAACCAACACCTTTTCCCAAAAAGAACCACGGGCCCAAACACGCCTCGTACCCACCGAAGAACAAACACCGCGCACCTAACCGTGCACCACACCCCCATTGACCCTTGCACATCAACCCTGAGTACAGCATCTAACAAGCACTAAAGGCCACGACACGACCCCCAAAGCCACAACACAACCATCAGAACCCCAAAAAGAATTCAATATTATTTCAGTCGACTAATCCCATATATCAATCAACTGAATACCATTGGAAACCAATTTGAAACCGAGCACCCAACCACCAACACATCATAACCCAGACTAACACACGCCCAACACGGCCAACACGAACTCCCACATGCCCAACACGGCCAACACGAACCCACACATGCCGACGCAGCGAACACGGACCCACAAATGCATAACATGGCTAAAAGAAGCCCCCGAGGCCCCACCACGACAAAAGGAAAAGAGTTCAACACAACCAGTGAAAGTGTCAACACAAACAAGAGAGGTGTCAACATAAACAGCGAAGGTGTCAACACAAACAGAAATTGTATCGACACCAATAGCGAAGGTGTTAACATTAACAGCGAAGGTGTCGACACAAACAGAAAAGGTGTCAACACCAACAGCGAAGGTGTCCACACAAACAGAAAAGTGTCGACACTAGCGACAAAAAGTGTCGACACCAACAGAAAATGTGTTAACATAAAAGAAGAAATTTTAGATTTTTAAACCAGACGGCTGAACGGCGATGGAAAGCAAACCCTAACGATGGAAAAAGCATCTCAACCCCAAATCAAACCATCCAAACACCCTTTTAGCAACCCACGGACATACACAAGCCCAAAACTACCACAAACTTCGAGAGAAACACTCGAAACCCGATTTCATCCAACCAAAAACATCCAAAAATGATTTTAAACCAAAATCCAACTTATAAACCAATTTTTTTACGCATTTTTAAACGGTAAAAACATACACAATTACACATAGCACTTTTATAAGATATGAGAGTGTAGGATCCTACCTTGTTGAGTCATAAACTCAATAGCTCCAACCACGTGCTAAAATGAACTTTGCCAGAATAAAATTCTATCCAGATGAATGCATAACCCACCTTGAAGAGACTAAGGACTTGCTATCTGATCGTCGAAAATCAAGCCTCGAGCCCCTAAGAATCTAGAGAGAAGGCAGAGCTTTGGTTTAGAAAAGAAAACATAGCCACCAAGTTTTCAAAAATATCCCCACAAAATATCTAAGGCTAGATATTTATAGGCCACGAAAATATCTTCTAAAAAAAAAAAAATTGCACCACCATGCCCAATGGCCCCAAGAACTAACCCCACATGCATATCTAAACCCGAACATGCATATAAACACATACGAACATGTAGAAACAAAAATGGTAAACACGCATCTAAAAACACCGAAAAAGAAAATGGGTCAGGGTCTCACAACTCTACCCTCTTAAAGGAATTTCGTCCCCGAAATTCAACATAAGGTCAAAAGAAAACAAACCGTCGATCGCAATCGACACAGGCATGAAAGATGGTCAGCCAAACCATTCGTAGGATATAGTCAAACAAGGTTAGGCATCCTAAACAACGACTAACTATCTCAAAGACACGGGATCTACAACTCACGCCAACCTCACATCCTCACCAATAGCTGTCTCAACACAGCACACCACCGACAGAGTCTACCACCAACTCCAAACCCACGGCCACAGCCACGAAGAGAATCGACAAGAGTGACACGTCAATTTGAATAACCTACTAAGATTTTTTGCTAGAAATCACGTCAGTTAAACGCATTTCTAACTTGGCTCCCAAGTTTGTTAATCTAAACGCCCAAAGGCAAGACTAATCAATCCTAAAGTTCAACCCCAATGCTCACATAGACACATCATTCTCATGCTTAACATGCTAACACGTTCATGCTATCAAGCATCTAAACACATGCAATCAAGCATACGCAATCAACCTCACACGGTGATGCACCCTCTTCCCATGACTCTTAGATATTCTAACCCAGAGCTCTGATACCATTCTGTCACGCCCCAAACTCCGGACCACGTGAAACACCCACAAGCAACCAAACAAAGCACCTAACCTTAGAATATACTCTCAATAAAAAAAACATATATGCATTGTATAGAATCGCCAACCAGCTTACATTACACGGTTCTAACACCAGAAAAACATGTAAACATACAGGATATAGAAAGAACAAAAAGGAAGACTACAGATCTTCTACCTCTCCAACAACCCTGGATCAACCTGCATAACCGGTACCTGAAAAACATTTCAAATCCCACACCGTGAGCCAAAGCTCAGCAGAAACTAGACAACACATCAAGTATAAGCTAAATAATCTAGGAAAACGAGGTGTAATTTTTTACTCTCTTTCAAGCCATTAAAATAATTTTCACAAGCAACGGAAAAGCGAGAATAAGAACCATTTTTGAGTCACAAGTTCCTTGAACCGCAGTTCTAAAACGAATTTGTATCACGACGAACACGGGTCGTAAAATCAGTTTAAAAAATTAGTTTTATTCATCCCACAATGCATTATATGCCATCCATGTATCTTCTTGGATGTTCAATAAGGGATCGCAGCCCCAGTCTAAGGCACCTTCTCGCGTCCTCCCCGAAGGACCACAGCCCCAACAAACGCAACTTCTCAGCCTCTCGCCGAATGGCCTCAGCCCAAACGAACGCATCTTCTCGGACAGAGCTAACATTCACAGAACCACATGTTCATCTATCTCATCCCATACACAAATGCATAAACAAATCAGGGTTTAATGCATAAGACCACGTACAAACATTACGTTTCACAAACCGTGTCACACGCTACACACGCTACTCACACTACACTTGTAACCCATGCAACATGTACCACATGCATCCACTCCGCAGATCCCACAAATTCATGCATATAACCACATTACATGTAATGACATCAAAGCTATGTAATTCACCTACGCAATCTGTACATAAGTAAACTAAAGTTATAAATGCACAAAGCAAGTTATAAATGTATATAGCCATATATAACTTCACATCATGACGCAACCAGCCAAATAACCCGACATACACTCAGATGGATAACCAATAGCCCACAAAACAAAGCCTAACCGAAAGACCAACACCAAACCCATAAAACCCTGGTTTTCACAACCAACACCTATTCTCAAAAAGAGCCAGGGGCCCAAACACGCCCTGTACCCACCAAAGAACAAACACCACGCACCTAACCGTGCACCACACCCCCATCTAACGATGCACGTCAACCCCAAGGACGGCATCTAACAAACACTCGAAGCCCCAACACGACCCCCAAAGCCACAACACAACCAATAGAACCCCAAAAAGAATCCAACAGTAGTTCAGTCCACTAATCCCATATATCATTCAACTGAATACCGTTGAAAACCAATTGGAAACCGAGGACCCAACCACCAACACATCATAACCCAGACCAACACACGCCCAACACGGCCAACACGAACTCCCACATGCCCAACATGACCATTACGAATTGACACACACCCAACACAGCCAACATGGACCAATACACGCCCAACACAGCCAAAAGAAACCCCCAAGACCTCAACACGAGCAAAGGAAAAGAGTTCAACACAACCAGCAAAAGTGTCGACACAAACAAGAGAGGTGTCAACACAAACACCGAAGGTGTCGACACAAACAAAAAATGTGTCAACACTAATAGCGAAGGTGTCGACACAAACCGAAAAGGTGTCAACACCAACAGCGAAGGTGTCGACACAAACAGCAGCAGAAAATGTGTCAACACAAACTAAAATGTGTTGACACCAGCGACAAAAAGTGTCGACACCAACAGAAAATGTGTCGACACAAAAGAAGAAATTTCAAAATTTTAAACCAGACGGTTGAACGGCGACGAAAAGCAAATCCTAACGACAGAAAAAGCTTCTCAACCTCAAATTAAACCATTCAAACAACCCTTTAGCAACCTACGGGCATACACAAACCCAAAACTACCATAAACCTCAAGAGAAACACTCGAAACCCAATTCCATCCAACCAAAAACACCCAAAAGCGATTTAAAACCAAAACCCAACTTATAAAATCATTTTTTATGCATTTTTAAATGGTAAAAGTACACACGATTACACATAGCACCCTTATAAGACATGAGAGTCTAGGATCCTACCTCGTTGACTCAAAAAGTCGACGCTTCAAACCACGTGCAAAAATAAACTTTACCAGAATCAAATTTTGTCTGGATGAACGCGTAACCCACCACAAGGAGACTAAGGATCTGCTAGCTAAACGTCAAAAACCAAGACCCAGGCCCCCGAGAATCTAGAGAGAAGAAAGGGCTTTGGTTTGGAAAAAGAAAACCTAGCCACCAAGTTTTCAAAAATATCTCCACAAAATATCAAGGGTAGATATTTATAGGCCACGAAAATATCTTTTTTTTTAAAAAAAATTCACACCACCATGCCTAATGGCCCCAAGAACCAACCCCGCATGCATATCTAAACCCGAACATGTATAGAAATGTATATTAACATGCAGAAACAAAAATGGTAAGCACGCGTTTAAAAACACCGAAAAAGGAAACGGGTCAGGGTCTCACAGGACGTGTAGATCTATTGCTCTATTAAAAGGTGATTTTTGGTGAGAACCATTTTATGGGAGAATCAGGTGTTGGTCTTCGGGTTAGGGTTTGGTTCTTTGCTCTATTGGTTGTCTCGGTGAGTGGATGGGTCGTTTGGGTGTGCAGATGGCAGGTGTTTCGCTTGTGATGTCATGATGGGTTGTGTGGCATTGTTATGTGGAACGTCGTGATTATACGTGTTTTTGTGCTTATAGAACTATGGTTAGTTTTACTCTTGCATGTTGTAGGATGGGTATGTGGTCCTATGCGGTCCTATGTGGTCATATGTGATCTTATGCGGTCATGGTGTATCTAAGCTCCATTTTTTTTATGTGTGCATGGGTTGCACTAGTTAAAACTATGGTTTTAAAATTGTATACGTCGATAAAGATGTATATGAGGAGCAAATTTTGGTTCTACAGTGAAAGTCCGTGAAGATATCTGTCAGCTCTGGTCAAATTGGCATTAGTTAGGGAAAATACTGGTCCTACGGTGAAAGTCCGTAAATCTATATGATGGGGGCATACGTTGTCTTACGATTTTACCAGTGAAGTTATATGTTAATTCTACATGTGGTGCATTGTATAAATGGCGTGTGTTTCATGTGGGGCTCGTGGGAGTCATGGCTCGTAGGAGTCGATCTTTGCTGGTGAAGCATTGTACTATATATATCAAATTATTTTTTAGGCTCTGATGAGTTGTGATGCAAAATCATTTTCAAAACTATTTTCTTTGAGACTCTTGGGAGTTCTTGTATAAAACTATTTTTTTAACTGTTTTCTTCTGGAGCTCGTATGCGTTTAGATATAAAACCATTTTTATGGCTCGTATGAGTCGAAAACTACACCTTGTTTTCCAAGAATGTTTTGTTTTTATTGCAAGCTTGTCTAGTTTCTGCTAAGCTTTGGCTCACAGTGTGTGATTTGAAATGTTTTTAGGTACCGATCATGTAGGTTGACTCGGGGTGGCTGGAGAGGCGAAAGACCCGTAGTCTTCCTTTTTGTTCTTTTGATCATGTATGTTATAACATGTTTATCGGTGTTGGGACCGTGTAATGTAAGTCTTTTTGGTAGATATATTAAATGCATGTATGCTTTATTTTATGAGTAACATCAGGTTAGGCGTTTGTATGGCTGTTTATGGGCTTTTCACGTGACCCAGGGTGTGGGGCGTCACAGAATTGTGAGACCCTGAACCGTTTCTTTTTTTGGAAATAATCTAAGTGTTGACGGGAGTAAGAATTTAAGTTTGATCTTGCTTCTTCTGTTAAGTTTTTTTTACCCAGCGTTGACCGCTCGAGCGGTGGGTGAGCGCTCGAGCGGGCTGGTGGCAGAGAGTGGATCTGAATGGTGACTGCTCGAGCGGTGGTTGTCCACTCGAGCGATGGTATGGCAGAGGAGTATGTTGGCAGGGGTCTGCTCGAGCGGTGGTTAGGCGCTCGAGCGGTGGAGGCCTGGTGCGTGATTCTACAAATGCGTGGTTTTTATGCATGATCGGGTTCAGAGACTTTCTAGGGCTGGTCCGTAGGACTGTTGGGCGTTGTCGTGCGAATTTAAAAATAAAGATATTTTCGTTGCCTATAAATATCTGGAGTTAGATATTTTCAAAAGATATTTTCATAACTTACAAGCTAAGTTTCCTTTTTTCAAACCAAATGCTCTACCTTCTCTCTAACTTCTCGGCGGCTCGGGGCTCAATTTTTGACGATCAGACAGCAGATCCTTAGTATCCTCATGGTGGGCTACGCTTTCATCCGAACAAAATTTCATTCCGACGAAGTTCATTTTTTCATGTCGATCGAGGCGTCGAGTTTTTGACTTAACGAGGTAGGATTTTAGACTCTACTGTTGTTAAAGGGTATTACGTGCAATTATATGTATTTTAACCGGTTAAAAATGCATGGACAACCGATTTATGTTTCATTAAACCGGGTATTGGTTAAAAAAGGCATTTGTGTTGATTTCGGTTGGATGAAAACGGGTTTTGAAATGTGGCTTTCGAGGTTGTCTGCTAGTTTTGGGTTTGGGTATATCCGAGGGTGTCAAAAAGGTGTTTGGAGGCTTTAATTTGAGGTTGAGATGGTGGTTTATGAGCGTTTAAAAGTTTGGGGGCTTGGAAATCAAATACAAGGAAAATCTGGGTTTTTCTTGGGTGGTAGCTCGCTCGAGCGCTCGATGTCCGCTCGAGCGGACAAGTTGTGCAGGGCCATTTGGTTTTGATGATATCTCCCTCATCTGGACTCGAAATTGGGTCGTTCTTGTACTCAAATTGAAGCCCTGGAAGTCTTCTTTCCAATGACACCTTTCTCACAATGAAATTCTTTTTTTAGAAAAAGTTATGACCAAAAGAGTGGGGGTATGTCAAAATCTCTTAACCATTTTTCATCCGTTTTTGGCCAAATGCTTGGGAAAGGTTGTTTTTCATCCTCGGTGGAACTTTTTATCAAATTTCTTATTCCTTGGGAGTTTATTTGTGGGAGTTTCACGTGACCCGGGTGTCGGGACGTGATAGTGATGATTTGATAGTTACACTACATGTAGTTGTATGCTTTTTCCCTGGTTGAAATGCTTATATAATATGTTTTGTGGTCAAACCTCGTTTGCTCAGATAAAAGCATGTTTTGTGCTTTTCTTGGTTTACTACATGATAGGAATTGTGGATATCTCTAGTTTTCATAGGGTGTTCTTAAAAATGGTGGAAAATTGTGATTTTGTGAAAAATCTCGACAAATCATGTTTTGGAGGTTTGGAGTTAACCCTTGGGGTTGAGTTTCAATTTTGGAAACATTTTGTTGAAAATGGGAAAAAATATTTTAAAAATGTTTGGTTTGATCTCCATGTTGACGGATGGATCTTTATACGTGTTTAATGTATAAATGTGAAAATGTTTTGGTTTTGTGAAATGATTCTCTAGATGTACCGGGATAGCAGGTATGTGGCACGAGTTGTCCTCAGTGTAAGTCTAAAAACGTGCGCAGAGTAGGTGCTTTGTACCTTCGGGTTAATCCCCGTAAATTAAGTAGTTGGGTGCTTTGTACCCTCGAGTTTTGGGCCTGTAAATTGAGTGGTTACGATGTGGTGGGTCCGTATAGAACTTGCATTTACCCAACCGGTCCTATGATGTATAGGGATTGGGTAAAGGGGCAAGAATCTATAGTTGCTACCTCTGTCCGTTGGTGATGGAGTTGGTACATAGGAATCATTTACTTTATCCTCAGTTACGTGTTTCGAGTGGATTTTATTGTATCTTTCTCTTCGGTGGTATATCCCGAGTGGAGAATACTATTTTACTACAGCTTACTATTTTATTTTCCTCAACTGTGTGTGTTCCGAGTGAAAAATATCTTTTCTCTTTCCTTAGTGTGTGATCCGAGTGGAAACTAATGTTTTGATTATTGCTTTTCATTAATTATGAAAACGTTATCTGCATTGTCGATATGCATGGTTTTAAGGGTGAAAATGTGGGGTTTTATGAATTAAGCCTATTTTGAGGCTCGCGTTAGCCTGGGAAAAACTTATGGTTTTGGGTTAGGAAAACCTTTTTGGCTCTTGTGGTTGAGCATGTATGCTTATGATTGCATAACTTGCTTTACAGTTTTATAGTCTGTTCCTATTGGGCTTCGGCTCACGGTGTGGGATTTTGCTATAAAATTTTTTTCAGGTAAGCGTGGTCCTGTAGGTTGACCCGGTGGTGCCCGAAGGTGGCTGATGATAAGACACTGTTATCTTGTTTTGTTAGGTAGTTTATACCTTTCTGTATATGTTTCATGTTTTGAGATAACATGTTGTAAAATATATGTAATGATTATGGATGTATGCATGTTTTAATGCTTTCGAGAGAACCTTGGGTTGTTGCTATGGCTTTTCGCGTGACCCAGAGTTTGGGGCGTGACAACTTGGTATCAGAGCTCTAGGTTCGAATACCTATGAGCTGTGGAAAGAGGGTGCGTTACCTTGGGAGGAAAGTTGTGTGTGTGCTTAGTTGCCTGTGTTTGTGTTTATAATATGAGCATGTTAATGTCGTGTATATGTAAGGATGGAGGTTGGACCTTAGGATTGATTAGTCTTGCCTTCGGGCATTTAGATTGACAAACTTGGGAGCCAAGTTAGAAACGTATTTCACGAACGTGATTTCTAGCAAGGAATCTAAGTGGGTTGTCCAAAGTGACGTGTCATTTTTGTTGATTCTCCTCGGTATCGGTGTGGTGTCTGTATAATCATTGTGGCTATGTGTTAGCATGATTATGTGGTATGTGGTAGATATAACATGATAGATCGACCTTAGGTTGTCATGTCTCATGTTTTCTTTTATGTAACCTGTACACCCTTAGAGGCGATGAGACCGTGGTTTAGGTTTGGTCTTGTGCGACTTGGTTGTTATCAGTTGCAGAGGTACAGTTACTGGTTGAGCGTCGATCGCTTGGTATGTTGTGGAACTCCTCAGTGAGTCGAGTTTAGCCGTGTGAGGTAAGCCTCGGTTGGCAAATCGTTGAGTGTAGTCGAAGCTTGATTGATGGCTTTGGCTTGGATAGTTGGCTTCTGTTGAGAGTAAGTTATCGGAAGTTGTAGTGGTGTTAACGGTAGCCTTGTGAGTAGAGGTGATAGGGTGTTAGAAACCCTGAGAAATCGATTATTGTGATTGAATAGTGGAAGTCCCTTTCTATTAAGGTTTGATGTATGTGGTTTTGGCCGTGTAATGGATTAGGTACGTCTTGATCCGTGTACTCAGGATGGGGTATGGACGAGAACATAGTGGATAGGAGCGTAGTAGTCCTTGACCGGGTGTATGTTGAGACAGCAGAACATGAGTGGTTCTAGGAATATCCCTATTAGCAGGATGTTGATGGTGATCAACAGGATGTTGTAGGTAGTCAGAGTAGTTCTGATGACCTTGGACGTTGTATGCCTCTTTGAGGTTTGAGACTTGAGTTACGAGTGCGTGAGCTCAAGGATGTGAGAATGAGTATGAGTTGTAGATATGCTGGGAAGAGCATGGGTTATGGCTGTATGGGAATGTGTAAGGGTTCCTGCGACGAGTATCAGTTCTGTGGGATTCCTAGGGGAATATAGGTTAGTGGTTTAGTCAATATCCTAGTGATTAGGAGATCGCATTTGGGAATCGTGCTAGGTTCCTGTGGTTGGCTTAGTGTTGAGATGACGTATCCGGGGTATGATATGTCTGAAGGTTGTTTGTGTTCCACCTTAGGTTCAGAGATGGGTATGTTGTTTGCCCACGGGAACGTAGTGTGGAGTAATAAGGTTCAGCAGTGTACCGTGTGGTTTGGCTGGCCTGGGGTGATAGGTGAGAAATTGTAGGTACGCTACCTGTGATCGATGCGTGCTTTGAGAGCAGAAGTGCGGAAGGTGTCTGCATGGTTGTGGGAGTTATGAGTAACTCTAGATGAAAGGTCTCATGATTGGGTTCCCTTTGTTTGACACTGTGCCTTGGACAGTGAACTCGAGGCTGTGACGTAATTGTGGTTTGCCTAGCAGGAGTTAGGTTGTGTAGCACAACCTTGTAAAGTGAGATTTTGGGTACAATGGGATGTGTTGTGCCAGGTACGCGGATTGATGGTGTTCACATGTATGAATGAGGTCAGAGAGAGCTTGGTGTAGCCGATGACCTGAGTATTGTGATCGGATTTGACAGTAGCTGTATGACTGTAGTGAATATGGCTTCGAGGTGGGACTTATAGAGTTCTTAGAGGCTAAGTGTTGAGGAGTACTCCCAGTACGCTGAGGTTGAGTCATGGTTTCTTGTTAACCTGTTTCTTTCCTTTGGATTGAAAGAGAGAGAGAGAGTTTTCTTGCAGATGATTGTTTGTAGATGATTGTCTGGTGCGAGTTGCTTCATCTCGGTTGGATGGAGATGCCTGGTTCTTGATTGGTTCAGATTTGGTTGTGTTCTGAGACTGTGAAATCTCAGTGAATTTGTACCGGTGTTGTGACCCTTGGAGTTGTGATTCAGGGACTTGTGTCACCGTGATTGGGTGATTATAAGATGGATTCTTTGTGGCCTCGACGCGTGGTGCGAGACGCTCTACATTTGGACGTCTGTGTATGTGACCTGGGATTAGATTGCTCCCGCGGTTAGGAACCGTAATGAATTGCATGATGTGAGTTGTGTTCCCTATGCTATTTGTTCTTGATAAACAAGGGAGTTGGTGTTGAGACGTAGAGTTCTTTTGCAGTGATCAGTTGAGGATCGTTGACCGTTGTGTGCATATGGTTGTGTTTCTAGCTCGTAGGAGAGCCATAATTTCGCTGGAACAGTGCGGCTGTGGTATGCGTATGGTGGATTTTGGGTAGACTTTTGTGAGTTTGACCTTTTGTTCTGTTTGAGGACTTGGAACTGTTTAGAGTTCTTGGAGTTAAGGAATGGTTATCAGCTGTGGTAAATGTTGTGCTACGGCATAACTGTTGATTGTATGGATGGTGGTCCCGAAAGTATGTTGTTGGAGAAGCCTTGGTTGGCGTGGCCTATTCGGACCAATGCAATTGTTTGGTTGGGAACAGAAGGGCCGTGTGAGTTTTGGATGTGAGGGAAATGGATAAGTGTAAGATGCAAGCTTTGGTTGGTTACTCGACGGACGAGTCTGGGGACTCAAGTGGTTGATGTATGTCTTTTTCGATGGGGTTGATGTTGGATGATGATCATCATGTTTGCTTTGTCGGATGATGGTTATTAGGATTGCTTTATCAGACGACGGAGATCGTGTTTGATCTGATGGTGAGACGTTGAGTTGTGCAGTGATGTGCAGTGATGTGCTGCTGCACTGGAGTTATGATTTGGTTGATATAGGTTGTTGGATACCTATGAGATGATCTATCTGCGTGACGCGTTTGGTCGAGTGACTCGCTAGAGTCAGGTGACTCGCCAGAGTCATGTGACTTTGTGGCTGTAATGTCAGGTCAATTTTCGATTGTGTGAAGCCTTGTCCCAGATAATGGTGTACCACCTGATGTTTCTCCTGGGTGAGAATTGTGGTTTGTGATAGAAGTTCGAGTAGAAGATGAAGATTTGAGGGTTTGCTGAGATGCATTCTTTGGTATTCCAGGTGAGTGAAGTGAGCTTCTCTTTGGTGAGCTTTTCTCTAGAGTTACATGTTTGTGTTATCGCTCATGGATCGACATCTTGGCAGCCTCAGTGATGGTGATGTTGACATCGGTAGGGTGATGATGTGTGGTATCAAAGTTGGTGATCGTCAGAACTTGGGAAAAGTTTTTGTGTGGAACATATGACTTCTTATGACCGATGTCGGAGTTTGACGTCATGTGTTTGGACTTGTGGAGATAGTCCTTGGTGTGTATTGTGAGGTGTGATTGAGCCAATATGTGGTAACGAGGACGAGGGTGATAATCTCTGTGTTCGAACATAGAGCATGTTTGAGATCAAGTACCATGGTGGATTGGTCTCGTATGATGCGTTTGTCGCTGAAGTGGTTTGAGTTCGGCGAGAGTTCTGTATTGGGGTTTGGTAGCATGAGTCGGATCTTGATCCAATGTTTACGGATGTTTCCTAGATGACAGTGGTATCAGTAGAACTTGCCCATGCAAGCAGTCCATATGGCGATCGATTCTTCAGGTCGTATTTACCTTGTGTGATGACGGTTGTATTCTTGATATCAGTTTTGTGATGGCAGGTTTGGGATTTCAGTTGCTGGGGCATTTCTGCTGTTGCGTAGTATTGTTGGGTTTGCATCAGAGATTTTTCATAGTTGCGGGACAGTGTTTGGCTTGAGTTGTAGTGTTGTTGCAATGTTGAATTTCGGGGACAAAATTTCTTTAAGAGGGGCAGAGTTGTGAGACCCTGACCTATTTCTTTTTTTAGAAATGATCTCAGTGTTGATGGGAGTAAGAATTTAAGTTTGATCTTGCTTCTTCTGTTCAGTTTTTTTTACCCAGCGTTAACCGCTCGAGCGGTGGGTGAGCGCTTGAGCGGGATGGTGGCAAAGAGTGGGTTTGAATGGTGACTGCTCAAGCGGTGGTTATCTGCTCGAGCGATAGTATGGCAGAGGAGTATGTCGACAGGGGTCCGCTCGAGCGGTGGTTGGGCGCTCGAGCGGTGGAGGCCTGGAGCGTGATTCTATAAATGCGTGGTTTTTATGCATTATCGGGTTCAAAGATTTTGTGGGGCTGGTCCCCGGGGCTGTTGCGTGTTGTGGTGTGAATTTTTTTTAAAAAAAAGATATTTTCGTGGCTTATAAATATCTGGAGTTAGATATTTTCAAATAATTTTTTCATAACTTACAAGCTAAGTTTCCTGTTTTCTAACCAAATGCTCTGTCTTCTCTCTAACTTCTCGGGGGCTCGGGGCTCAATTTTCGACGATCTGACAACAGATCCTTAGTATCCTCATGGTGGGCTACGCTTTCATCCGGATAGAATTTTATTCCGACGAAGTTTATTTTTACACGTGGATCGAGGCATCGAGTTTTTGACTCAACGAGGTAGGATTCTAGACTCTACTGTTGTTAAAGGGTATTACGTGGACAATCGATTTATGTTTCTTTAAACCAGGTTTTGGTTCAAAAAGGCATTTGCGTTGATTTCGATTGGATGAAAACGGATTTTGAAATGTGTCTTTCGAGGTTTTGTGCTAGTTTCGGGTTTGGGTATATCCGAGGGTGTCAAAAAGGTGTTTGGAGGCTTTAATTTGAGGTTGAGAAGGTGGTTTATGAGCGTTTGAAAGTTTGGGGCTTGGAAATCAAAAATAGGGAAATTTTGGGTTTTTCTCGTGTGGTAGCTCGCTCGAGCACCCCACATCTGCTCGAGCGGATTAGCTGCGTAGGGCCATTTTGTTTTGATGATATCTCCCTCATTCAAACTCGGAATTGGGTCGCTCTTGTACTCAAATTGAAGCTTCGGAAGTCTTCTTTCCAATGACACCTCTCTCACAATGAAATTCTTTCAGTGGAAAACGTTATGACCAATGGAGTGAGGGTATATCAAAACCTCTTAACCATTTTTCATCTGTTTTTCACTACATGCTTGGGAAAGGATGTTTCTCATCATCTAGGGAACTTTTTATCAAATTTCTTGTTCTTTGGGAGTCTATTTGTGGGTGTTTCACGTGTCCCGGGTGTCGGGACGTGATAGTGATGATTGGCCAGTTACGCTACATGCAGTTGTATGCTTTTTCCCCAGTTAAAATGCTTATATAGAATGTTTTGTGTTCAAACCTCGTTTGCTCGGATAAAAGCATGTTTTGCACTTTTCTTGGTTTACTACATGATATGAATTGCGGATATCTTTGGTTTTCAAAGGGTGTTCTTGAAAATGGTGAAAAATTGTGATTTTGTGAAAAATCTCGACAAATCATGTTTTGGAGGTTTGGAGCTAACCCTTGCGGTTGAGTCTCAGTTTTGAAAACGTTTTGCTAAAAACGGGAAAAAACATTTTAAAAATATTTGGTTTGATCTCCATGTTGATGGATGGATCTTTATACATGTTTAATGTATAAATATGAAAACGTTTTAGTTTTGTGAAATGATTCTCTAGATGTACCAGGATAGCGGGTATGTGGCACGAGTTGCCCTCGGTGTAAGTCCGAATATGTGCACAGAGTAGGTGCTTTGTACCTTCAGGTTAGTCCCCGTAAATTAAGCGGTTGGGCGCTCTGTACCCTTGGGTTTCGGGACCATAAATTGAGTGGTTACGTTGTGG
Source organism: Heliamphora ciliata (assembly GCA_032360265.1). Classification (NCBI taxonomy): domain Eukaryota; kingdom Viridiplantae; phylum Streptophyta; class Magnoliopsida; order Ericales; family Sarraceniaceae; genus Heliamphora; species Heliamphora ciliata. The sequence continues at coordinate 5,153 of JAUMHN010032017.1, read as the reverse complement.
TGGCCCCGTATAGAACTTGCATTTACCTAACCGGTCCTATGATGTATAGGGATTGGGTAAAGGTGCAGGAATCTGTAGTTGCTACCTCTGTCCCTTCATGACGGAGTCGGTACATAGGAATCATTTACTTTATCCTCGACTACGTGTTCTGAGTGGATTTTATTGTATCTTTCTCCTCGGTGGTGTAGCCCGAGTGGAGAATACTATTTTACTACAGCTTACTATTTTATTTTTCGCGACTGTGTGTGTTCTGGGTGAAAAATATCTTTTCTCTTTCCTCGGTGTGTGATTCGAGTGGAAACTAACGTTTTGGTTACTGCTTTTCATTAACTGTGAAAACGTTATCTGCATTGTTGATATGCATGGTTTTGAGGGTGGAAATGTGGGATTTTATGAATTAAAACAGTTTCGATGCTCGCGTTAGCTTGATGGAAACCTTGTGGTTTTGGGTTGGGAAAACCTTTTTGGCTCATGTGGTTGAGCCTGTATGCTTATGATTGTATAACCTGCTTTACAGCTTTATAGTCTGTTTCTATTGGGCTTCGGATCACGATGTGGGATTTTGCTGTAAAATCTTTTTCAGGTAAGCGTGGTCCTGTAGGTTGACTCGGCGGTGCCCGGAAATGGATGATGACAAGACCCTGTTGTCTTGTTTTGTTAGGTAGTTTATACCTTTCTGTGTATGTTTCATGTTTTGAGATAACATGTTGTAAAATATATGTAATGATTATTGATGTATGCATCTTTTAATGCTTTCGAGAGAACCTTGGGTTAGTTGTTGTGGCTTTTAGTGTGACCAAGAGTTTAGGGCGTGACAAGAATGGTATCAGAGCTTTGGGTTTGAATACCTAAGAGCCGGGGGAAGGGTGCACCACCGTGCGAGGTTGATTGCATGTGTTTAGATGTTTTGATAAAATGAATGTGTTAGCATGTTCAGTATGAGAATGTTGTGTATATGTGGGCAAGGGGGTTGAACCTTGGGATTGATTAGTCTTGCCTTTAGGAATTTGGATTAACAAACTTGGGTGCCAAGTTAGAAACGCGTTTAGCTGACATGATTTTTAACATGGAATCTGAGTAGGTTATCCAAATTAATGTGTCACACTTGTCGGTTCTCCTCGATATGTGGAGTTTATTTAGCATGAACCTATGTAAATACGTGTTAGCATGCTTATGAGGTTCGTGCTTATATGTTGCATCTTATGTTCTGTGTTTCTTTCATGTAGACGTGATGTCTGCATGGAGAGGGCGAGGCCGTGGCCATGGTTTTGGCCAAGGGAATGTGCTTATCCCTGATACTGGGGATGCAATGCTCCTCAGGGACCGATGAATGCGACGAAGTTGCTGCGTGTGCTGATTGGTTCTATCCAGCAACTGGTTGAGGTCGCTAGGGATGAGACTGCTAGAGAGGGAGTGCCTAAGTTGAGGGCAACAGTGGCGATGTGGGAGTTCAGGTGTATGAATACACCTACCTTTGTAGGAGATCCTGATCCTATAGTGGCAACATAGTGGTTGGAGCTGGTGTCCCGGATCCTCGATACATTACAAATTGTGGAGGACAATTTGCGGGTTTCTTTTGCCACGTTTCAACTGAGGGGTGATGCTCACGAATGGTGAAAGTATGCCCGAAATACTGTGGGGGCCACGTGGGCAACTTTCACTGGAGTTTTTCAAGAGAAATACTTTTCTACTTCATCTAGAGAATTGTATAGAGAGGAGTTTTATACTTTTACCTAGGGAGCGATGGGTGTTATGCAGTACGAGGCTAGGTTTACTAGCCTATCTCATTTTGCACCAGAGCTGGTAGCGACAGAAGAGCTGAGGTCGAGGTGGTTTGAGCTGGGTTTGAGGCCCGCGATCAGAGAGAGAGTGGCTAGCTTTGGGCTACATGTGTTTACAGAGTTGGTGGAGGTAGCAGCGAGGATTGAGAATACCTGTTGGCCTAACAAGGCTTCAATAATCGATTTTGATGATAACAAACTTATGTATATAATTGTGCAAATTGAGATTGTTTATAGAAAATATACGCTTAGCACAATTCAAGATACAAAATGGATGCCATGACACATAATTTCAAATCAAGTTCTTTGGCGACAAGCTTTTGAAACAAATGCAAGAGTTGAAGAAGAAATTGAAGAACAAGTTTTGTAATTTTATTTTTAGGATCCTTGTACATTCACTTTATCTCTTGAATATTTCTTTGAAGCTCATAGGAATCCTAAAAATCATAAAAATATTTTTTGAAATAAAAAAGTGATCAAAATATTTTGAAAAAATAAAAATCTGAAATTTTGAATGTCTAGTCAACTAAAGGGTTGTACCCAGTCGACTGAGTGAACAGGCCAAAATTGATTTTCAGATCTAAAAAAGGTCAGTCGACTGACCCTTGACATCCAGTCGACTGAAGTCAAGTTCAGTCAGCCGAACTAGTTTCATCAGTCAACCGAACAAGCTTAATTTCGAAATTCTACTAAAAACGGCTAGTTTGAACTTGCCCCATTTAGCCCAATGGCTAGTCTGATTTTGAGGCCTATAATTAGAGCCATTGAGCTCTTGTTTTATTCACTCAAAGCCTCTCAAACATTCTCTCATATACAAACTCTTTGTGCTTTAAATTCTTGAGCTTTTCAGTTATATTTTTGAGAGAAAATCATTTGATTTCTTGTTGAGCTTCATTGTTATATTTCTTGAGAAGTGAGTTTAATGCTTTCATTATTCGTACTTATCTACTCTTTGAAGGAGTATTCATTTGTACTTCTTCTTCTTCTGTTCATCTGTTGTAAAGGCGTTTCTCAAAAGAGGCTAATCCGCCTACAAAGATTGGGTTGCTTGAGAAGGGTACATTCTCAAAAGAGGCTACTTCGCCTAGACTAAGCAAAGAGACTCCTCCGCTTATTGAAGGATAGGTAGTAAGAAATCCTCATAACGGTTGGCTTGAGGCAAGAACGTATGCCGTAGTGCCGAACCTTGTAAAAATCGTGGTGTTCATCTTCTAGTTTGCTCATTTCTTTGTACTTTATTATTTTGTTGCTTGTCATTGCTTCACACACACTTGCACTTGAATCATTTACTTCTCGCATCTTTTAATTTCTTAAAGCTAAAAAGGGTTTTGAATCATTTCATTTCATTTTGAAAGAAATATTGTCAAGTTAAAAATTCTTGTATATTATTCTAGAAGTCATATTTGAAAAGTATCAATCTTGAAAGTTATAATTATATCATTTAGTTAACAAGAAGGTTTAAATATTGTGAATTAAAATTGAAGTACATTTGCATTGTTATCAAAAAGGGCTTTAAGTTAGCATCTTCATTTGTACTTACATCTTTTTGAAACTTATTATTTTAAATCATTTCAAATATACTTGTACTTTAGTTTTTCAACAACAAAACATACCTAAAAATATTTTTGTGAATTAATACTTATAAGTGAACTAAAAGGCATCCTTGGATTTTATACTTAAATAATTTTTTAAATCCAATTCACCCCCCTCTTAGGATTACACACCTACTATCAATTGGTATCAGAGCCTAACACATTATTCTTAACAAGTTTTTGTGAAAAAGATCTACGACAGGTATTGGTATATCCCTTTTTGGAGAGGGTCAGTCCTCCACAAGGCCTCCAATCTTTTCTGGTGTCAACTACACCTTTTGGAAGCAAAGAATAAGAATATTCATTCAAACCATGGATTGGAGGACTTGGAGGGCAATCGTGCAAGGTAACTTCACTCCCACTAAAACTGTAGAAGGTAAGGAGGTTCCTAAATTAGAAGAAGAATTGAATGAAAATGATATGAAACAATTACAAATAAACTCTAGTGCTATGAATGCATTATATTGTGCTTTAGATACTAATGAATATAATCGAATAATGACTTGTATAAGTGCAAAAGAAATATGGGAAAAATTATAAATAACTTATGAAGGCACACAAGATGTTAAAGACTCTAGGATTGATAGATTAATTAGTAAATATGAAAGTTTTAAGATGCATGAAGATGAAACCATATCTAGCATGTACACACGCTTTAGTCATATTATTAATTCTCTTAATGCACTTGGAAAAATTTACCAATCTTATGAGTTGTTAAGGAAAGTACTCAAAGTCTTGCCACACATTTGGAAAGTTAAGGCTACAGCCATCTCCGAGGCAAGAAATCTAAGGGTCATGACCTTGGATGAACTAATTGGCTCACTGTTGACATACAAGCTCAAGATAAATAAAAGAGTCAACAAGCAAACTAAGGTCAAGAAATCCTTTGCCTTTAAAGCCTCAAAAGAAAGTTCCAGTGATGAAGAAAATGAGGAAATCAATGACGATGACATGGTACTTATCACAAGAAGATTCAGCAAATTCCTCAAGCGAGACAAAAGGCTTTTAAGAAGATTCTGAGGCATAAAATTCGACAAAGAAGACTCAAGCAAACAAGACCTCAAGAAGGAACCACTCACTTGCTACAACTGCAACAAAACGGGGCACATCAGGCCCTAATATCCTTTGCTCAAGAAGGACTCAAAGAAGAAAAAGAAGGTCATGAAAGCAACCACGTGGGATGACTCAGATTCGAACGAGTCAAGTAATAGTTCAAGCGACGAAGAAATGGTGAACTTCTGCTTGATGGCGAGTATAAACGAGAAGGTATGCTTGAGATCATCATCATCCTCAAAAGAAAGATGGTATTTGGATAGTGGATGCTTAAGACATATGACGGGGGACAAGTCAAAATTCCTAAGCTTAACAGCTAAGGATGGACGTTATGAGACTTTTGGAGACAACAGAAAAGGTAAAATCATTGGTATAGGTAAGGTTGGTAAGAAATCTTCTCTATCTATTGATAACGTACTTCTTGTTGATGGTCTTAAACATAATCTCCTTAGTATTATTCAATTATACAATAAAGGTTACAGTGTACAATTTTTGCATGACACATGTGTTATTGAAAACAAAGAAAGTAATAAATTTTTATTTGTTGTAAAAAGATTTGAAAATGTCTGCACTATCAATTTTTTTCTCAAAATGTTCAATGCTTTTCTACGGTAAATGAAACTAGTTGGTTATGACATAGGAGGCTAGGTCATGCCAACATGGATCTCTTATCCAAACTTGTCAAGAAAGATTTGGTCAAAGGCTTGCCTAAGACTAAATTTATTAA
>JAUMHN010031912.1:1219-29127 GCA_032360265.1 Heliamphora ciliata | reverse complement strand
ATGTTTCTTATTAATATGCTAGGGATCCAGAATAAAATACATAAAAAGCATGACTTTTCAGTATACATTCCCAACAAAATCATAACTGGCTTCAATTCTGTTACAGAGACTTTAAATTTTGTAGGATCAAAACTTTCTGACCCCTCTTTGATGACATTCACATTCTACTGAGTTGCATGATTCGACAGAGGATTAGTGGTAACATGTTTTCTGAACGGCGGTTGGTGGAGGAATCACTTTGTTATCTATCAAATCCTAGATCTTGTGTCGAAGTCTCATGCAATTGTTAGTTAAATGAACATACCCCTAGTGGAAGGCACAGTACTGGATCAGATTATATCTAGGCGGTAAAGTGTTTGGAGGTGGGTTCGGCTCCAAAGGCTTTAAGATGCCCCTCGATCAGACGGCTCAAGATGGAAGCCAAATGCACAGTAAGTTGGGTGAAAGTCCTCTTTTGTTTGCGAAGTTGATTTTAGGTAGCTGGCTGGATAGGTGGTTTAGCTTGATTTGGGTTGGGATTCAGCAGGTTCACTTCATAACTTTGGCTCACGACAGTAGTGGCAGTGTTCAGGTCATTGGCGTATGACTTTCGAACTGCTTTTTGACTCGATTCTCCTTTCTCGATATCCCTGGACTACAGCGCATTCTCTATCTATACCTTAGCATCGAAAACCTGCTCAAATGTCATTAGCAGCTACGTTATCAGATATTTACAGAACTGTGACTATAAGTTCTTCACCACCATTCTCACTTGTTCCTTCCCAATGGGTCGATTTGTTATTTTTGCTGCCTTAGCCCTCTATCGGGTCAAAAACTCAACAAAAGATTCTTTGGCCTCCTGTCAGGTGGTCTCGAGTTCCCAAGTGGTAACGTCGAGCTAGATGTTGTAGTTATACTAGTTGACGAATGCAGTAGCAATGTCCTCCCAGGTACTTGTTTTCATAGCATCCAATGATAGAAACCATTTTTGAGCGGCTCCAAATAGAGACTGCTGAAAGAGTTAAACCTTCAACTGGTCACTAATCCCCATCGGTGACAGAGTTCCCACTTACATCCTTAAATGGATCATCGGATCTCTAGTCCCATCGAATATCTCCATGTCGGGCATCTTAAACTTCTTGGGAAGCTTAGCATTGGGGAACAGACAAAATCCCTTGGCATCCAACATGTAGTCCTCAACTCCTTGGGCTTTCCTCAAAATCTTCTCTAGTTTGTCAACCTTATCAAACAAGATCGATTCCTTCATGGATAGGATCTTCCGAATTCCCGACCAGAAAGGCGATGCAACCACTTGTTGGCCTCTCTCGAGTCCCACATTATCATCACAGATATTATCTCCTATTCCATCCTCTTGGTCATTTGGAACAACTACATTGGGGTTTGCAACCCGAGTCTATAAAGCACGGGTCTGAGCTTGACACCGAGTCTGGATCCTAGCCTAATTGGTCACTATAGTGCTGACTCCCTCAACTGTCTGCTGTAATTCCAAAATTACCCACATCATATCTGTCATGGTGAGTTCTGGATCTGCCATCAATATCTTCAACTGATCTATACGTCTTAGTCTTCAGCTCAGAGTTCGAGCTCAAGTGCGTATAGGTTCTTTTCTGCACGAACCTATTATCCTAGGTCTCTAAACTGAAAGGACTCACGTAAATTGGAGGACTCATTAGTCTGGCTTAAACTCAAAATAACTCACTCCCGATGACAGATCAGAAGGACGAAAACTAATCCTAATCGAGATGCTAACTATATAAACAAAAACATCCATAAAAAATCACATAACTCTAAAAGATTTATTGATCCTAAAAGAAGGGTTCTAAGAAACTATATGCACATGAGAAGGCTAGTAGGTCTGCACTCAATGTACCTTCTGAATAGAATTAAGAATATACTTCCCAATATCAAGAATGGTGTAAGGCATGGTCAAACAGTATACAATAACTCTTTTTGCCACATCTATAGGAGTATGTGACCAAAAAGCTTGCTGGCTTTCCCAACACAGCCCCGAAACAATAAACTGACTGGGGTATTGGGTAGGCGAAGCAGGGATTTGAGAATCAAGCACACAAGTATACAAAAATGCAAATGCTAATACCAATGAAAAGTTTACAACAAGAACCATTGACCTTTCAAGTTATGCCCTCTTATGAATTTTTTTTTCAAAAATCAATCCCCAACGAAGTCACTAGAATCACTACGAGCGTTTATCGTTGGAGGGGAGTATGGTGCACTAGATATCTATTGTTTTTAGAAAAATATTCTTTTCTTTTTAAAACAAGCAAAATTCAAGGTATTCGAGCACATTTTAGAAAAATAGAGTTGCCACTTGGTTTTTGAGAAAAATTAAAAAAAATAAAAAGAAAACTACAGGTCTTTTAAAAGCATAACCAGAGAAAGAGAGGATTCGAGGGCTAAGGTACGAAAAGGGAAGGTGTTAGGCACCTTTTTCGCCCAACTGTGAGGTTGGCCTCTATTTTGTCAATATTTGTTCTTATTGTAAACTTTTTAAAAGTAACATATACAGAATATGAGGTTAAAGAGAGTTCAAACAAAAAACAAAATCCTAACTATGATCCTAGGAGTCATGCAACTTGGTTAGTATTTCTAGATATGCTACGCATATCATTTGAGCAAATTAAAGTGAAAAATATGCAAGGAGACGGTAAAATGAATAAACAAAGGCCTAAAAGGTCATGCAATAATATTTCTGCCTTTAATATGCTATGAAAAGGCTATATAAAACAAATAGAGGAGATTTAAGCATCATATTTAAGCTACTAGATATGCAGAAAACTCACGACCGTGGCAACCAAAGTTGCGACCATGACAAAATGAGTTACAAAACATGCAGCCGTGACAAATATAAGGTTACTGCGAGAAACAAAGCAAAACAAAGTTATGGTTGTGACAATTAAAAGTCGCGGCTAAGATTTTTGAGGATTCAAAAATGGTATAATCATCATACAGGTCTAAAACAAACTCAAATGGACAAAACGTACAGCATAGCGACCATAACCCATTTATTCTTGGTTAGATCTACCATCCTTTATCCTCTACAAAAGTAATATCCCAAAATAGAATGTACAAAATATCAAAATGAGTATTAGAGTACTTGGAACACATTTTTCATGTCATTGGCCTCATAAAAGCTCACGGCCGTAGCAAGAGGATATGGCGGCCGTGACATATAAGGAAATAAAAGACGTGGCCATTGGAAAATAAAGGCAGCCATTACTGTTGTTCTAATATAACCCACGGCCGTGTCATTCAAACGCCGCAGCCGTTATGTTTCTTGAAACCACTGACACTAAGCTTAACGAAATGAAACATACAAGACATAGACCATAACCCATTAGCTCCAGACTAGATCTAGTATTTATTTCCCAAATAAAAACATAGACCTCGATACAAAAAATACCAAATAGAATAAAGAAAGAAGGGAGAACCTTGAAATGAATGGATAACATGGAGTTTTAGAGTGAGTTTTCATGTTTTTAGCCTTATGGAAACATCACGGCCGTAACAACAACATGTTGCGTCCAAGAGAAACAAAGGCAAAAAGGTGTCGGCCAAATGTGCAAAAGCGATAGCCATGACTGTAGGATTAACAAAACACGCGGTCGTGACATTGATAGGTCGTGGCCGTCATGTTTTTAGAGCCTCAGAGAGTTTTTGATTTGCTTAGTGTGCTTGTGAGCGCCAAAATGAAATGAAAAACAACTGTTATATACAAGACAAAAAGCCACGAATATACTGCTTATAAAGAAAACTTGAATGAACGATACTTAGATTGAAATGAATAACAAATAAACAATGAAAACAATGGAAACCTTATCCACGACACCCACGGGGGGAGAAGATGAGGGTTTATAAAAGAGTCGTGGGTTCCCAAGATTACCTCATGTGAATATCCACCTCGAATGTCTCCTCGGATGTGAGAATAGGCTATCTCCAAGCCAATACGAGCTTCGAAACTTTCCTTAATGCAAGCAAGACCGTGAACAAGGCCCGAAAAGTGTGGAATGGATATGAGAATATTGAGTGGAGTTGTATTTTGGCAGAGCTTAGGCATCCAAGTTGTTCTCCCTTATTTCTGTGCAAAATCGACGCCTATTTTTAGGCAAGGTGGGCAACACAGACCCCCTCTAGGATGCTGCCACTTGTCCAAAAAGGTGTAAAAGTGCCATCCGCTACCTTTTTGCTTTTGTGCAGTGCCAGCCGCTACCTTTATGGCAATGAGAAGGACAGTTGCGACTTTCGAAAGTCGCGGCTAGGGTCAAAAAAGTGGCAACCGTGACAAAGGAAGTCACAACCTATTTTAGGGTTTTCAAAAAGATAGCGACTGTGAGTTTAAGGACACAGCTTGTTCTAGGTTTTCAAAAAGGTAGCGGCCTAAAGGTTTTTAGTGGTTTTCTTGGATTTTGAACCAAATTCATGATTTTTCTTACTTAGGAGTATCTTTGAGCATAACTTTCATTTTTTGTTATTGCAGTACATTCGAGACGGATGCCTAAGATTCGGCTTGGTCAAATTAAGGTGTCTACAGCTAGTTGTGTGTGCAATGACCGACGACCAAGCATGCAAAAAATAATAATAATAATAAAAAGAATTACTGTTCATGGGCTACAGGCTCCCTAAATCTAGTTTTCTCCAATTTTAAATAAGACAAAACAAAAGGTAGAACTTATAGTACTCGGACATGGATGAACCGCTTGTCACACCTCGAACCCAAAGCACAAGAACCACTCAAGAAAAACCCATTTTATGATGTAAAAGATCCAACAAAATCATTTGAGAAACGCGCTTCCGAGGGTTTAATTTAAATAAAAGAATAGTCCAAGGAAAATAAGATAAAAGTCCTAAGAGCCAACTTTTAAAACAAAACAAATAAAATTTTTGAAAATCTACCCAGACTGCTTGAGCGTTCACAAGGCTAATCAAGCAGTCTTTGCCTGCTCTCAGTACTTGCACAATCTTGCAACATAACCGAGATCTGTTTGACCACTCAATGGACCGCTCGAGCGGTCTGGCTCTGGACCACTTTTTCAAATGCCGAGTTTGAAACTCAAAACTCTGTCTGTTTTCATGCCTCATGGAAAGCCTCATTGTATGCAATAATCTACTCAAAACATACAAAAACATGGTCTTAAAACTCCCCTCAAAGCATAAGAGTGATAAACAACCCGAGAGTCTAACTGAAAACAAATGTTATAGCATGAAATAAAACCAAACAACTCGGGAATTCTCCCACGTCCATCCATACGTGCATGCAAACAATTCATGAGTGTGTTGCCTTATGGCCTTACAAAAGAAATACTAATTAACTCAAGTATCAGATCATTGTATCAAAAGAATTACATTTACAAGATATACATTTCTCAAAAGATCTTATATGTATGTAATTCTATCCCAAAGCTTCAAAAAAACGGTCTTTGAGACCAAGCTTCTCATTCGGCCCCCTTCTTTCTATTATCACCTAAAATAGGTTAAGCACCATGAATTGAGGTTCGTAGAAAAAAGACTAGACATGAACATATGTATGATATGTGAGGATGATTATGTGAATGCACAACATATTTAAACCGAAAATCGAATCCACCTTTCTTGTAAATCCTCGTTCACATAATCGAATTTCTTTTCAAAACTAAAACACACCATATTTGGTCTTTTAATCCCGTTATCTCAACCCCAACACGGTTACCATAGTTCCCATGTCATTTCATTTTCCTCAATACAACCTTTATCAAGGTTTTTCCCAAAGTCTCATATTCATCAACTAATTCATATGGTCTTACAGACATAATTCTTTCGTTGATTTAATTAAATACCAAAGCCGGACGGTGCCTATAGACCTAGGCGTATTTATCACCACCAGGCCATGTGAGACCCAACGGATAAATGCCCACTCTATAACCCGACACGGGAGCACACATTTTTGGTTTCTCTCGAAAACATCGATGTGTGGGCTGCCCAAAAGCACTCTTTCATGGGGATTAACCCGATGGAAGGGCCTGCCATACATTGCACAAGTTTTTAGTCTTTCACCGAGAAGCTACTTGAGCCTAATCTTGTTATTCGATTCGATCACACAGTACCTTAGTTATATCATTCACAGTTAAATCAGCACGAGTCCAACCGTCAACCCAGTTCCTCTCGTCAAACCCAACACCATTAAGATTTTCAATTATCAACCATATCAAACATTCTCATAGTTCATTTATTAGGATAACAAGGGTTACAATCCCTTAATAAACATCTCATATAGTTCATTTTCAACAATTCATAGTATTTACGCAAAATCCCCAACTCAACATCCACTATTTACACTTATCTTATAAATTTATGCAATTTATACACAATTAGGTTAACATACCTCCCCAAATTGTCAAAAAACTCAATCAATTTCATCATTCAAGTTTTCAACCCAAAACCCTCAATCTTTCTCATGGATTTAGCTCAAATCAAACCCTAACTTTCAACTTTGCAAATTAATGATTTTCCAACGAGTGTGTCATGATAGATTGACCACAAATCATCCAAAACCACAAGATTCAACATGATTTAGCCCCTAAGACCTAACATAGGATTTTCATACACAAGTTTTTCATGCTTTCATGTATAAATTCAAAATATACAACACATCTCACAAATCTTCATAAATAGTTATAGATCCTACCTCTTAAGTGATAAAATCACGAAGAACAAGCTTCAAGTCAAAAAAATCTCCACCGGTGAGCGAAACCCAAGCTCCCAACATGCAATCCAACTCCTCTAACGGTGTTCCAATGGCTAAGAGGCAAGGAATCACCCCCAACTGAGCAAAGGAAGCTCAAGGGACACCTAAAATCAAATCTAGGGTTTAGAGTTAACTTCTAGAGAGAGAAGGACAGGAGAGAAATGAATTTAAAAGCTTAAAATCTGAACTTAAAATTGCTCTCTATCACTGACCGCTCGAGCGGTCCCTCGCTGGAAGGGACTCCAAAGAAAGAAAATGTGTATATAAATCAAATTTTCTTTTGGCGCCCCAAAGCTCATTCAATCAACCCACAACAATTATTGTTATACATAAACAAGCATATAATTATTATCAATAATAATAATCATGATCGAAATTTTTTTTATCTTTTCCCAAAATTAAATATCCGACCGAACACGTCACAACATGCTTTAGTTAAACTTTTTAAATTTCAAGGGATCGGGTCCCTACACCGCCTGTCTTCACGTCTACATGCTCAACTCTTGTACGTCTTGTCTATCTTCAAAAATCTAAAAGAGGAGAAAAATAACTCACTACAATTGAAAATAAGAAAGAGAAATCGAATAAAATTCTAGATATAAAAATTGTAACCGTGCAAATAGTCACTAGCAACGGTGCCAAAATTGGTTCGTTGTCGTATCGTACCAAAATAAATATTTAAAATCTTAAAATTAACTACTATTTGGTAGAATAGTAGTTAAATTCAGGTATCATTCCTCAGGGACTATGGGATAGAATTACAATTTCACAACTTAAAATATTATCTGATTTTCTTTTATAAAAAGATATGTTTGTTTTAATCTAAAAAAAATCTAAAATTAAATTAAATTGAAAATAAAAGTTTTGATTTATATGAGAAAAGATTTTCTAAGGATTTGAATCCACCCTAGCCAGTATTTTAGTTTCATTCAGATTCTATTTTATTCATTCGATTCAATTTAATCCGATCACGACTATAAGACTGACACTGATTAGCAACAAGACAAGGTCGAATCCAAACTCAGCATATCGTATCTTAGACGTGGCATGCATCATTCGAGTGATCCTGGCACAACACGTCCTATCTGAGTATAAAATATCTCACACTTGGATAAGAACAAGAGCATATAACAGTTGCATGATCTTGTTATTACAATCACAGAAGGTAAACACGGAAACTAGATAATCAAATTAAAAACCCGTTGATCAAATGCCAATGTCTCAAAATCATACTACGAACTGAGTCCAAATAGAAAAGAAATAGAAATCTAAACTACACTAAAATACCGACTAGGGGTTCATCATCCCCTAGGAAGTAAAAGATTAGCTGATCATATTTCGGCTCGAATCCATGAAGAGTTGAAGAAGAACTGGTTACTAGGCCTCCGTCTTTGTCTTCCCGTCACTACCCGAGCCTCCCTACTTGTCTCTTGATAAGTTTTCAATCTGATTTTTGAAGATTTAAAAGTGTTCGAATGAATCCCTCAGGCCTTGTATATATAGTACCAATCCACGGCCCTTGTTGTAGAGTTCTATTCAAATTTTGACTGTCCCGTTTCGTCCGGACGCTTTTTCAACAGTAACTTTTCTGTTTAGACGCACTTATTTTCGTCCAAACGAAATTCATTTTGGCCATTCATTCTGTTTTCCCAACTTCAAACGAGCATAACTCATTTATCCGAATTTGAATAGGGTCATTCATGTATCCAAATGGAAGGCCCGAAAAGTCTACTTTCCAATGGTTTTGGCCTCATATCAAAATTCATTTTGTACAAAAAGTTATGATAAAAAAAGTAAAGGTATGTTAATTTTTTTCACACATTTTTTGCATATTTTTTTGGCCGAACATCTTTTGAAACATTATTTTCTTCACCGTTGAATTTTTTTACCAAATTCCTTAAACTTTGAGCTATTATCACTCATGGTGTTAGGTCTTCAGGTCCCGAGATGTAACCGAAATAACGTTGTTTTGATCATTTAGCTTTCATATTGAAATTATTGACCTTTAACAGCTTTTGATCTGTTTAAACCAATTTTTTCACCATTTTAGTTATTTTCATGCTAACACTGAAACACTATTAAAACATATTAGTAAAGACATAATCGAGATTTAACGAAACATACTTTGTAGAATTCGATTGGCACTTTTACGTACCGATTATACATAAACACACAAAAAAAATGAAGGGAAAACGTTTAACTTGCGTTTTAATGACTCATTTATTTTGTCAGATCGTGTCTCCAATAACTAAGAAAAAAAGGAACTTCCAAGCTTTGAAAAGGAAAATAAAAATCATTTCCCCCGAGTAAAACGATTCAATATTTCATTAAAAAAAAGGATGCATATCCAAATAAAAAGTTAATAGATTTCATGAGAACTTATCATTCTGAGTGTAACTCATAAAGATGTTTGCCAAACACTTAGAAAAACATTATTTGTCTCGATTAAATAAAAGCTTTGTACAGTTTCTATTTTTTTTTTAAATATAAAATTTGTTATAGCAGTTTAATTTTAAAAAATCTATAGAATATAAACCAGATAAAGTAAAATATAAATAAACAATAAAACACTGCTACCTTTTTTTTTATTAGAACTGACCATCTTCTCACCTTTGCGTCTGATATGTGTGGTCCCCACGTTTTAATGTTTTCACTTTTATACCATAATTTCTGATCTTGAACAAAATAGTTTTTATAATTAAAAAATTGTTTCTATTTTGTTTAAAAATTGAAAAATAATATTTATTGAAATAAAAAATAGTTTTATTTTCATTTTCTTGATTGAAAAAAAAAAAAGATAAATGACAAAACAATTTTTATGAAGAAAAAACAACATTCAATTTAAAAGTATAATGCGTATGTATTAGTTGTACACACTACATAAGCATGTGAGCATCTAATCTTTCTAGGTAATGTATTTAGCCACGATCAATTGTATGTTGTTTTCATCTAGATGGGTGTCAAAGCAAATAATAAAATATTTGTTAAAAAGGGTAATGGTGACAATAAAGAGGGAGTATATACCCGCAATATTGTTTATAGAGAAATTTTTTTTTCCAAATAACTCATTGTAGATAGGTAAATACAACAGAATGATAAGGACTGAGTAGTCTAACAATCCGAGCTACACGGATGAGCAGTTCGGAAGGCTTGACTAATTTGCAATTTAAATAACTCGTGGTGGAGTATGAAGCCATACGAAGTAGAAAGAAAATATAGGGTAATTCAAATGGTTCGAGTTATGATTCGAGTGAAGGGCATGGTCTAAGCAAGCCGAGAATGCAAGGCATCCCATAAACGCACTATTACTTGAGCTACTTGAGCATAGCCAGTCGAATGGCATGAAACATTCAGGGTGTTGAAATTTCATTTCTTGATGAAGAATCGTATTCCATAAGCCTCGAATCCAGTGAGACTGATGATGAGCCAATTCGAGTTGGAGCCGAGCTACTGAGAGCTCTAGTAGCTTGGTAAGCTAAAGCTGTTGGTCTAACCACCGAAAGAATAGAAGAAAGAGTATGCCGCTTTAAAACTACTTATGTCACGGAATGACCCCAGACTTAATACACTCGAGCCACTCACCCCTCGAGCAACTCGACTATTCTTAGTTGGTTGAATCCAAAAAATTCACTATTTCAAGACTATTCGGAAGGTTCAAACCCCGAAGTACTCGAGCCACTGAGATCGAGTTATAGGGGTCATCAATAGCTCGACCAACTAACAAAATCATTCATGGTGAAGGGATCCAAGCTATTCCATAGCACATACTATGGCAGTAGCTCTGACTACTTGATTATATTACCATGGTATAGACCAAAAAGACAGCACAGACTATATTATTACCACGACACGGGTCGTGAAAACAGCACAAATTGTATTATTACCGCGACTCGGGTCGTAAAGAAAGCACAGACTGTAAATATAGCTCTGACTACCTTACAATGATAACATAGCATAGACTATGTGGCTCAGCACAGACTGAACAATGCCAAACATATAGCACATATTTTATCGACATAGATTCCTCTGAGGATCGAAAAGCTGTCCTAGAGATAATGAAGACAATGGCAGTACAATTCTGCACGGGATGTTATGAGACATGTGGCTTAGCGGCTAAGGAAAGGATTTATCAGACCATGCGAACCCATCCACTCGAGTAACCCCCGAGTCACTCGACCCGAGTGGGTCGGGTACTTGACCAGAATGGATCGGGTTCCCACGGGGGACCTATTGGTTGACCTAGTTAAGCTAAAGTAGAACACTACCTGATTGATTTTCGGGCTAGAATCCCTTGATTCCTCGAAGATCACCTTTCATGATTGGATTAAATCTCCTAGAGAGTCCTATCCTAATCCTAATATAACTCCTCTAAGGGTTATAAATATAGGGGATAGCCATGCTTTCGAGGGGAATCAAATTAGAGAGCCTGATGCGCTATTCATATTGCCAATAATTCAAACTCAATTAGTATTTTCCTTCACCTAACCTTATCTCTCTATTCTGTATTTCTGATTACTTTGCATATTTTTCCTCTCTATTATTGTTTATTATTTGTCTATTTCAAAAGGACCCTACATTATTTGGCGATTCCAGTAAAGAGGTGAATCTATGAATGGTTAGTACTCAGAGTGGACTACTCACAACACCAAAAAGCAGCCTTGTGGTCATTCTCACAGCGATGAACATAATGACGCATCTAGGGCAAAACAACAAGTAAATCCCGACAACAACCGTGATGATTTGTTCCTAGACGCACTACAGGCTATTTAGGATGGCCAGGCCAGCATTTTGAATGCAATAGATGGACTGAAAAATTCGCACTTAGTCGTAGTAACAAATGCCAACCGGGTAGAAGCACCAATCTAGAAGACACTAGCCAAAGGGGAGCCTGCAGATCCACAGGTGACCCCGGTGACCATGCAGGGTTCTGTCAATCCAGATCCCTTCCCACCTGGGACTTAGGCCTAGTTTGCTATGATCGCAAATGTCTAAGCGATGTTTTAGCCGGAGAGAACAAGGGGACAACTGCCATCCTTGCCAGATTCGAATATTCATCCACCTTATCCGGTATATCTGTTAAGAGTGCCTTACCCTGAGGGATATACGGCGCCAAAATTCATGAAGTTTGACAGAAGGAAAGGGAACGCCAAGGAACACGTGGTAAGGTTCGTAGAGATATTAGGAGCCTATGGTGAGGACCACACACTCCGCTTGCGTGAATTCTCCAAATCCTTGACAGATAGAGCCTGTAATTGATACGTTAACCTTTCCTCAGTCATCACTTGGGAAGACATGGTCAACAAGTTCCATACAAAGTTCTTTCAAGTTCATGAGAAGGTTACGACACTCACCTTGGTGAGGGAGACACAGAGTTTGGGGGATCATTTGCTCGAGCACGTGAAGAGATTCCACGACTTAACTATTGAATGTCATGACCCAGTCAATGAAACTCACCTAATACAAATGTGTTTTAGGGGATCTTACGAGAGTACATGGCACATCTTATCAACCTCAATCTACCTACGTTCTCAGCTTTGATTGAGGTTACCCGTTACCTTCGCAACACAATCAAACCTTCTACCAACCAATCACTTTCCGTGGTGACAGGGCTCAGGCTTCTACAGCCTCTGGCAGACAGAAGCGAAGGAGAGCAAGAGGAGACTACAGAAACAAAGGGTGGTGAGACAATGTTGCACCGCCATACCCTTGCAGTATCGAGATGGTAAAGAAGCTAGTCAAAGATTGGGTAGCTAATAAGGAATTGACGCTCCCGCCAGTAGAAAATCTTTCACCAAAAAGAGACAGAGAAGGGCCGAACTATTGCGTCTATCACTAGACCACCTCGCACTCTACAGAGCATTGCTTCACGCTCCGGGGGATTTTTAGGAGGAAGGTGGCCGAAAAGAAGCTGGGTTTACAGACGAGGAGGATAACGATATCAGAAAGAAACCGTTCCCTGAGCATGACAAAGAGGTTAACATGATGACAGGAGACAACGAGGTACATGAAGTAGCAGATTGCAGGGGCATACAGGATCTAGTCAAAACCCTGCAAGAATCATCCAATTTTAAGCAATTTTACGACCAGCTTGGATTCATGGCGAAGACACGAAAGGAGATGACCAAGGCAATCATACGCGTAGCAGATGCCAATAACTCGAGTCGCACGACCTCAATGGGAGTACTTTGAAAGGTAGCCACAAACTCATCAAACATAATAGTGTTCACTGATTGCAATCGAAGGTACCCTTTTTCTCATAATCGACATCTATATATTACTAGTGTTATAAATGGGGTGTCGTTTAGGCGTATATTTCTAGATAGTGGGGCTTCTATCAATATTATGCCCAAAAAAATATTCAAAAGAACAGGAATCTCAGAGGACAAGATAGTCAGCTAACCTACAACAGTTACGGGTTTTGGTGGAGAAAGGAAGAAGACACAGGGATACATCATAGTAAATCATGAGCTATTGGGGATCTATATGTCTGTCAGGTTCCATATCATCGAAGCAGACACAAGCTACCATGGCATCCTAAGGAGATCTTAGATGCACAAGTACGGCAATATACCTTTCAATTACCATCAATGTGTGAAATTTCGTTGGCAGGGGAAGGAAGTTACTATGGGAGACGCCAGAAAGCCATTCCACTCTGGGGAGGCCCATCGAGCGGATGCCATATTCTTTGACAAGTTGTCGAAAATCAAGGCAATCATCAACAGGGCAGGATCAGTCAGGATACCAAAGTGGGAAGACTTGAACAAAGGAAGAATGGAGACAGGATCGACCAGTAAGAGAAGGGAACCCAAGTCAGAACCACCGACAAAGCTTGTGAAGGTCAGAGAAGGGGGAAAGATGGTCTATTAATTATGAAGGTGTGCAGGTTTAGTCGCCACTTCTCAGGCAACTAACCTTGACACCGCTAAAGTTATTTTGTCGCAGCCAGCACCCGACTGCATGCAGAATGGCCCTCGACCCCAACAGGAGCCGTTAGAAGAGGTCAACTTGAGCACAGATCGTGAGCCACCCAAACTAATGTACGTCAACAAAATGTTAACAAAGGAGTTAAAAGGGAGCTTGATTGAGTTACTAAGGCAGTATTCTAATGTGTTTGCATTGAACTATGAGGAGATGCCCAAACTAGATGAAGAATTGGTAACACACCATTTGAATGTCCTTCCAGATGCCTGACCAATGAAGCATGCAGTTCAAAAGTATCACCTCGAGCTAGAAGGGAAGAACAAGGCAAAAATTGAGAAGCTACAAAAGGCCAAGTCCATAAAGCCCATACAGTACCCAACCTAGCTTGCTAACATAGTGCTAGTGAAGAAGAAGAATGGACATATTAGAATATGTGATGACTTCAGGCATCTGAACAAGGCATGCCCGAAGGACGAGCTCCCACTCCCACATATCGACACACTGATAGATGCCATCTCGGGTCATGAGATGTTCTCCTTTATGGACGAATTTAGCGGCTACAACCAGATCAAGATGGCACCGGGTGATGCGGAGAAGATGGCGTTCCAGACACTAATAGTAAATGTTTACTATACTATCATGTCGTTCGAATTGAAGAGCACTAGCGCAACATATGAGTGGGCTATGGTGGTAGTATTTCATGATATGTTGCACCAGATAGTTGAAGATTACGCGGATGATCTAGTGGTGAAATCAAAGAAGTAGCAAGACCATCTAACCGACTTAGAGGCAGTATTCAAAAGGTACAGAAAGTTTAAAATGAGGATGAATCCACAAGCGTACATTTAGGGTAACAGCAGGGAAATTTTTGGGTTTTCTAGTCCATCGGCATGGAATAAAGGCGGACAGCAAGAAGATTAAATCCATAATGGGGATGCATCCCCCGTGGTCTAAGAAATTGTTAAAATGATGCTTGGAAAAAATCTCTTACCTACGGCGCTTTATCCCAGCATTGGTAGAGATAATCTTCCCCTTTTCTGAGCTACTCAAGGGGAACACCAAGTTTGAATGGACAGAGGAGCACCAGGGGGCTTTTGACATAGTAAAAGAGGCTTTAGGCTCTCCTTAGACCATGATCGCGCCACAACTAGGGAAGCCACTCATACTATACATCATGTCTACAACAAAATCCATTGGAGCTCTGCTAGTACAAGAGGTTGAAGGCATCGAGTAACCAGTGTATTACATTAGGAGGAAGACAAGAGGCCTCGAGGAGAGGTACACCCCGTTCAAGAGGCACTGCTTAGCGTTAGTATTCACAGCACAAAAGCTGTGACATTACTTCCTGGCTCATCGGGTCGAGGTGATGACCAAGTGCAACCCTATCAGATTTTTGCTCAGTAAACCGACACTCACTAGACGAGTGGCTAGGTAGATGTTAGCCTTAGTCAAGTTTAATATTGTGTGCACGGTACCTCGAGTGATCAAGTGTTAAGCCTTAGCCAAGCTTCTCGCGTAATTTCCTAAGAAGATCCTAGAACCAATCAGTGAAGAGCTTTCAAGAGACGTGTGTAGCACTGTGTTTACCGAAGGGTCGAACGAGTGGTGGGTCTTTCAATTTAATAGTGCCGCAGCATGGGGCAGAAGAGGAGCAGGAGTAGTCCTGACTCACCAAGAGTCAAGCAAGAGAATCAAGTTGGCGTATAAGTTGTAGTTCAACTGCTCGAACAATGAGGCCGAGTATGAGGCACTTATTATGGGATTACTAGCCGCAGAGCATATGGGAATCAGGCGATTAAAGATCTTGAGAGATTTGAGTCTAGTAGTAAAGCAGTCAACAGGAGAGTTTGGGCTAAAAGAAGCTACTCTAGTGACATATGGACAAATGGTGCAAAAGAAACTCGAGAAGTTCGAGGAAGTGAGGTTCGAGCATGTGCTGAGGTCAACCAATTGGTTATCTAATCCACTGGCCACCCTGGGGGCAAGACTGTCATTATCAGATGACGCGACGACTATCACTATGAGAAGAAAACATGATCCGTCCTCCCTCTCAGGGCTGTACCCTAACCAACCTGGGGAAGATTGGTGATCCCCCATTATCACTTAGTTACATACTAGCCAGGGGCAGTCCCCATGGCCGAACTAACTCGGTTCACACTGATCAAATGGGAGCTCTATCATCGAATAATAGGAGGATTGCTAGCCCAGTACTTAGACAAGGAGGAAGCCAGGATAAAGCTACACCACATTCACAAACAAACTTGTGGGGAAGCCGATGTGAGCCTGTATAGGACCATTCAGAGGCAAGGGTACTACTAGCCAGAGATGTTAAGGGATGCTTCTCAACTGCAAGGGGAGTGTGTGCATTGACAAGCTGCAACCATTGGGGAGGAATGCTCACTCAATAAAGCAACAATCGATTGGAGAACCCCATACTTGGAGTATTTTCAGGGAGGCATGCTCCCACCAGACTCAATGACAGCAGCTCGGGTCAAGAAACAATTAGCGAGAATTTTTATTAAGCAGAACCAGCTATTTCAAAGAAGTGTGAAGGGCAACCCACTGCGATGTGTAGTATATGAGCAGATAAGCAAGCTACTGGAAGCTGCCCACCGAGGAGAGCACCAGGGAGCAACTCGGTTAGACGAACAGCTACTATACTTTGGGTACTACTGGCCAACTATGGAAGAGGATGCAAGGAAGTACATCAAAAGATGTCAGGCTTGTCAAAAGCATGGTGATATGATACATACCCCAGTAGTGGACCTACATAGCCTAAGGACTCCATGGCCATCTCACACATGGGCCATGGACCTCATCGAACCAATACACCTTCAGGTCAAGGGACATCAGTGGATACTTGCAGCCACATAAGTGTTTACTAAGTGGGTCAAAGCAATACCAATGAAGAAGGCAATAGCAGACGCAGTGGCTAATTTCATTAGAGAACACATCATATGCAAGTTTGGAATCCCTCGAGTCATCATATCGGACAATGGTACACCTTTTGTCAACAAGCAGGTCCAGCAGTTGCTTAACTCTTACCAGATCAAGCATCACAAGTCGTCACCCTACTTTCCTAAAGAAATTGGGCAAGCCGAAGCAACGAACAAGACTTTGATTAAGATATTGAGCAAGATGATGGAAGAAAATAGGAAAGCATGGCCAGATCAC
Organism: Heliamphora ciliata; assembly: GCA_032360265.1. Classification (NCBI taxonomy): domain Eukaryota; kingdom Viridiplantae; phylum Streptophyta; class Magnoliopsida; order Ericales; family Sarraceniaceae; genus Heliamphora; species Heliamphora ciliata. Next base: position 12,293 of record JAUMHN010031912.1, on the reverse strand, counting down.
CTTTCGGTAGCATTATGGGCATACCAAACTGTATAGAGACCTTCTACCTCGACCTCACCTTACTCACTAGTGTATGGATCAAAAGCCATACTATCGGTCGAATTAGCAGTACCTTCAGCTAAGATGGCTTTAGCTGTAGGATGAAACCCACACCATCGGCTGATGAACCTAGAAGAAATCGAGGAAAGAAGGTGCAAAGCGAGTGATAAGCTGGAAAAGACACAACAGGCAAGGGAAAAAGTATACAATAAGAAAGTGCAGAGGCGAGAATTTAGGGAGGGGGCCTTAGTGTGGAAGCTAGCAGACTCACTCATGAGAGGCTTACCAAAGCCTAAATTCACTCCCAAGTGGGAAGGACCATTCAAAGTTACCCAAGACAGTACCGGTAGTTACTGCAAGTTAATTAGAGTCAGCGACGGTTTCAAAACTAGCCATGTTAATGTTAAATTAGTAAAAGAAGTATTATGCATAGCGACACAAGGTTAATAGAACTGCACAATAAAAGTATTTCTTTCAGTCCATATATAATACGAGCAAACAAATTTTAAAGAAAAAAGAAAGAGAGAGCTACACTAAACCCTTCAGGGCTTTGTCATCCGAACACATTTCTAAAAGAGCAGGAACATCAATAGGAACTTGAGCTAACTCCTCCTCCAACTCCCACTAAACACTAGCAAAGTCTGATTCTGTAGTAGCTAGAAAAATCTTCAAGTCCTCGATCTATTGAGCCGCCAAGTTAACAGAAAGTTTGTTCTCACGCACCCGAGCTAGAGATTCTGAACGGCGCAGTATAGAGCGAATCAGCTCAAGCCTTGCACGCAGCCACAAAAGGTTCAATTTCACTAGCTCCAGGTCATCAAGTGTGTTGCAAGCCGCATCCAGAGTAGCATGATCTAACTCCCCGATGGAGAAGTCTGACAGTTGCTGAATCAGAGAGCTCAGCACATGGAGGTTGAAGCTCAGTAGGGTAGGATTACTCAAATCGAAGCCTGAGATAGTCGTAGGGTGATGGGCATGAATGGCTTCCAAGATCTTTAAATCCTCCAAATTGACCTTGTGCCCAAGGAAGGAAGCGTGAGCTTAGTCTGTGTGCTTGGGTCCTCCTATAGGTCTTGCTCGGGTAGTAAGATGGCCCCAACTAGGGTCTCGGCCTCTGCCCTCAGCTCTATAACAGCAGTATTAGGGACTTCCTCACCTAAATTAAGTTCTTCTGTACCTGAGCGCCCCACGGACTCTCCCCAAGCATAGGACTCCTTCACCTCGGGGAGCTGGAAGTTAAGTAAGGAATCGGTGCCTGTGGGGGCAGCCATCTGAGCCGCTTCTCCCACCTCTACCTCGGTACCAAGCTACGAACCCAAGTTCACAATCACTTCATCAGTCGAGGTGCCAAAGCCCGAAGTAGGGAGGGGAGGCACTTCCTCGTGGAATGATGAAGGGGGAGCAAAGATCCCTTTCCTAGGAGAATCAGCAGAGCCCACCTACACTTTGGCGATCTCAACCGAGGGACAATCATGTGCCTCCGATGAACAGCTACCAATTGTAAAATAGGAATATTATCTTTTGACTCATCCTCCTGACTCGGTAGGTCATGAATGGGAGAATAACAGCAAGAAGTTTCTGGCAATACCTAAGTAGTTAAACATGATAAAAAAAAAAAAGAGAAGAAGAATGAGAAGGGGCTAAGTATAAGCATGTGAGGCCATATAACGAAAAGGGAAAAAATCAGAATAATACCTGACGAAGACGCTTTAGTGGGCGACTACTCCGTGCTCCTTTTTGGACTGGCGCGCGAGCAGCGTCCCCAGCCATCTTCTGAAGGGGTTCCTCGGCCTGTCTGGCCTCTTGTGCCATGGAACTGGTGATGCGCCCTTCGACGGCCTGGAGAGGAGTGGCGATAATAACATTCAGGAGAGGGGGATTGGTGGCAGTAGCATTCGAAACTACAAACCTGCTGCAGGTAAAACCAGTATGTTTCCTGCTTTGGAGACGGCAAGTAGTAATAGACTTAAGCAGGGGGCGAGCAATAGCTACTATTGGATATGTGGAAGAAAAACGTGAAAAGGAGTCGAGATTCCTTCTTCAATATGATGAATAGTCAGGAGTACATCAACCGATTCGGCCACGGGAGAGGAGTTCAACCACTGGCAAGAGGAAAGGTATAATGATGTTCCCAAGTAAGAAGGGTTCATAGCTATCAACATAAGAACAGTGCTAAAGAAAATGAACAGGTGTCCCTTGGTTGAAGCCTAATTGTAGTAGCACGCGGTCAGGTTAGTAAACTAAGATATCCGTGCCATCCTCGGTGATGTAGGATAAGAAGCCAGGGATCAACATGGATAAGACACTCGAGTGAGAATTATTCAGCGAGGTGGCTGTCTTGAGTTGCAAATGTTGAGGTGAATCAAAGTACCAATATGGAAAGACTATCCCAGCTAGTGCAAAGGTATAGGGACGGAATAAAAAATCATCTATCTTATTAAAAAACTTGAAGACATCCTTTGCAGAGCTCAGACCACTCCAACGGAGGATCAGCAAGTTATCATTAACAATCTCTTCATAAACAATCTGGCCATCAGTATTAGTGACTCTAATTCTCCTGGTACAGGTAAAGGAAAGAGGACGGGGTAAGAATTCAGGGAAACGCTCATATAAAACCACTTGGAGAAAAGCAGTAGCAGTAAAGGTTGCGATTTCATATCTCCCTACAGAGCGCTCCATCTCGATCTTTATGAGGTCCAGACGTCGATACAAGATACCAAGGAAGAGGGGACCCAGAGGAACCTGTTCTCCTCGGGCTAACTAGACGGCTAGGGGAAAGACAAGTGGAGATACACTGTCTGATGGGCTCCCGAGAATGACAAAGGTTGACAAAAATAGGGAGATAAAAGTGGCTAGGTAAATGTCAATCTCAAAACCTTCTCCTGGAAATTCTACCCGTTCATCCCCGCCGGTGTCCTTCGATCGAATGTCCTTGAAGAAATAGCGTATCTACGAAGCATATGTAGATTTAGTGGAATAGCGGCGGCTCTCTAAGGGAGTGCCAATATCGTCAAAGTGGCTACTGTAGCTCACAAAACGTGTTAAACAAGATCGCAACTGGGACACTGTAGCACGATCGGAGGGGGTCAATGCATCGGGATAGAAAATACCTCCCCCACGGATATCAAGATGGAGGATCACAGAGACATCCTCAAGTGTGGGGGTCCACTTGGCCCAAGGAGTGGTGAACGTATAAGAGTCTACGCTCCAGTAGCTGATAAGCGCCTCCAAACTGCCAGCGCTGCGTCGAACATGTAAAGTACGAGTCAGCATGACAGAAGGGAGAATACCAGCACGGTCTAGGATGCTATGAAGTTCGCCCTCATAGCGATTCCACCTATTCTGCCCAATCGGAGGTAAGGCTTATAGGGGTCTTGAATTGAAGATAAGCGTATAGATAGTCGCCTCTCTCGATCTGCAGACGGATGACTGAGGAGAGAGTGATCATCTCTGCCTCCTCAGGGGTCACTTCAGGGTAAAGGAGTAGGGGATGATTAACCTCGACCATGCTGAGAGTAAAAGAGTCCACCGCCCTCCAAAAAGCATCGTTCTTCCTCCCAAAGAATGGGGTCGAGCACCATTCTATTTGAGGAACTGTAGAGTGGGCTTCTAGGTGTGCCCCTCGATTGCCGATATTGACAGTAGAAGAAGCGCGAGAAGGATGGGCAACCATGAGATACCAAGAAGACAAATAGGAATAGAGTGGGGACCCTCTTAGACTGTGACCGGCCTTTTAAAAGGAAAATGGGTAAGTTAGGGGTCTGAGTTTATTAATGGCGCCATAAGACAAATACAAGGTGACGCGACGACGAGCATTTATAAGGATGCGCACACGTAGGTCAATGCATACATGACACGGGCGGTTGGTTGACGCGTGTGGGACATGCACCACTATCCCACACACGCGTAAGGGGCAAAATGTAGATGGGTAAATACAACGTAATGATAAGGACTGAGTAGTCTCACAATTCGAGTTACTCCGATGAGCAGTTTGAAAGGCTTGACTAATTCGCAACTTAAATAACTCGTGTGGTGGAGTATGAAGCCATAAGAAGTAGAAAGAAAATATAGGGCAATTCCAATGGTTCTAGTTATGATTCAAGTGAAGGCCGTGGTCCGAGCAAGCCGAATATGCAAGGAATCTCATAAACTCACTATTACTCGAGCTACTCGAGCAGAGCCAGTCGAATGGCTTGAAACATTCAGGGAATCGTATTCCATAAGCCTCGAACCCAGTGAGACTACTGATGAGCCTGTTCGAGTTGGAGCCGAGCTACTGAGAGCTCTAGTAGCTCGATTAGCTAAACCTGTCGGTCCAGCCACTAGAAGAATAGAAGAAAGAGTATGCCGCTTTAAAACTACTTATGTCACGGAATGACCCCAGACTTAATACACTCGAGCCATTCACCCCTCGAGCGACTTAACTATTCCTGGTTGGCTGAATCTAGAAAATTCACTATTTTAAGGCTATTTGTAAGGTTCAAACCCCAAAGTACTCGAGCCGCCGAGACCCAAGTTGCAAGGGTCATCAATAGCTCGACCAACTAACAAAATCATTCATGGTGAAGAGATCCAAGCCATTCCATAACACAGACTATGAAGTATAGCACAAACCATGACAATAACTCTGACTACTTGGTTATATTACTATGGCACATACCATGAAGACAGCACATACTGTATTATTACCACGACACGGGTCGTGAAGACACCACAGACTGTAAATGTAGCTCTTACTATCTAACCATGATGACATAGCATAGACTATGTGGCTCAACACAAACTGAGCAAAGCCAAACATATAGCACATACTATATCATCATAGATTCCTCTGAGGATCGAAAGGCTGTCGTAAAGACAATGGCAATACAATCCTACATGGGACGTTAGGAGACATGTAACTTGGTGCTAAGAAAAAGATTTATCAGATCATGCGAACCCACCCACTGGAGTCACTCGACTGACCTCGAGTCGCTCGACCTGAGTGGGTTGGGTACTTGACCCGAATGGGTCAGGTACCCCCGGGACACCCATTAGCTGACCTAGTTGAGCTAGAGTTGAACACTACCTGATCGATTTTTAGGATAAAATCCCTTTATTCTCCAAAGACCACCTTTCGTGATTTGATTAGATCACCTAAAGAGTTCTATCATAATCCTAATAGAACTCCTCTGAGGGTTATAAATAGAGGGGATAATCATGCTTTCGAAGGGAATCAGATTAAAGAGCCTGATGTGTTGTTCATACTGTCAATACTCCAAACTCAATTAACCTTCTCCTTCATCCAACTTTATCTCTCTCCGTTCTATGTTTCTGACTACTTCGCATAATTTGCCTTTCCATTATTGTTTATTATTTATATATTCTAAAAGGACCCTACACTCATTATTTATTTAATAAAAGGTACTTACACACACGTATGTGTTGTATTTTTTGTTATGTTCTTCATTAATTTTTTATTTAGTGCTTTATCATTTGATACAATACAATGCATCCTGATTTAATATGCTATTATATAGTAATACTTTACAAAAATATATTATTGCAGCTTTAGAAAACATACCAAGAGGAGAAAGAAATGATTGATGCTACAAATGCGGATGATCAGGTAGTTTCTACGAATCACTCAATAATTTATGCATTATTTCATTATCACATGTTTTTTAGATATTATTAATATTTAAATTTATGTATTTATTAGAACTAACATCAGAATTTTTTATGAATCTAACATTTCATTGACAATTAATATTGGTAAACAAGTTCTTCATTTATTGTCCTAGATGGGAGTTTTCAGTTAGAACTGATACACCTAAGCTAATTGTAAGAGAATTAAATGTGCAACGAAAGTTCAAGTGCGGTGACTTTATTACAAATGGTTTATGTTAATATTAATATGCAACATACTTGAGAATTTTATGAGAGAGAAAGAGAAAATTGTAAACATTGCTTCGAATCTGATTCAACTGAATACATACAATGCTTTTATACATTTGAGCTTGAGCGTGTTCCTCACAAAAATCACTCTAACCAACTAACTAACACAACTGCTAACTAATTATTAGTTGTCCATGGCATACTAATTCTGCTGAATCTCAACCGTTGGATGTGTAAGTGTATTTCCTTTATCATGCTCCCGCAAGATCATTGGGGGAAAAACACCATGAGCTTGTAAGCGAGAAGTAATGAATGAAAGCGAGAAGTAAGAAGAGGTTTTGTCAAAAGGTGTGCCAATTGAAGATGAGGCGAACGGTGTCGAACAACAATTTTCTTGGCCATAACTTTTTCACGAATAAAATGATAATCAACATCAATGTATTTGGATCGAGCATGGAAAACAGGATTTGAAGCCAATGAAAGGCCAAATATATTATCGCACCATAAAATGAGGGTAACAGAAGATATGATATTGTTAGTCCTAGGCAACCCAAGAGGGGGTGAGTGAGGTTTTAAAATAATAATAACAATTTTAAAAACTTTATAAAAACTTTTTCAATTTCACAAACCAAATATAACAATAAGCAACAGTAAAAGTGTGGCAATGAAATTAAATAGGTAAGGGAGAGAAATTTGAACCAGACACCGAGATTTATAGTGGTTCAGCTTCTTCCAAACCTACATTCACTCCTCAAGACTCCCCTTAAGAATTTGCACTATAAACGAATACTTCACAGGCACATTCAAAAACCTTTACAGCCTTAAAGGTGTTTTACAAACAACCTAGTTTTTTTAAACATACTTCAACTCTTATTTAAGAAGTTCAGCTCACTCTCTTAAAGGATTACAAGGGTGAACCCTTTACAATAAATGAAATTGAATTAGAGATTCACTCACAATCACTCCTTATAATGATTTGATAATAAATGAGCAAGGGAGTGAGAGAATTTGAGTTGGAGGAGTAAATAAGCCTTTAATGATCTAAGAGAAGAATTTTTTCTTTCAATGCAATCAACAGAACAATAATTCTGAAGTTTAAAACTCTGAAATTTACTCATTTTATAGCCCACTGAAGTAAATGACAGTTGGTGGTTAGTGGTTGGTGGTTGGTGGAGGCAATTAATGCTCTAAAAATGTTACCGTTTTGAACCAGGTGCCATTTTTGAAATTCGTCACAGGTGTAGATACAAAGTGTAGACACCCCAATTTGACTAAACCGAATCTTAAACACCTATCTCGAATGCTCCCCAATGATGAAAATATAGAATTATGCTCAAAGGATACCCCCTAAACAAGTAATGTCAAGAATTCAACTTAAAAACCCAAGAAACCACGCATCCCCTCAAAAACCTTCAGGCCGTGACATTCCTCATCCTCACGGCCACCACCTTTTTCATGATCCTACAACGGGCTATGTCCTTGCCTTCACGGCCACCACCTTTTTGTGATCCTAGAACAGGCTGTGAGCTTCATTCCTCACGGTTGCTAACTTTTTGTGATCTTACAACAGACCGCCACCCTTAAAGGTCACGGCCATCTCGGTTCGTACATTAAAGTTCACAGCAGCCTTGTACAAGGACACGACCGCGAGTTTTGCACCTTTTTGGACAGGTGGCGACATCTCAGAGGATCTCTATGCTGCCCTAATGCCTATAAATAGGCATTGTTTTCACTGAAAACAAAGGAGATGAATGTTCTGATATCGATACTTTGCCGAATCCATTCCTCACCCAATATTCCTGATACTCCCGATACCCATACTCCCGATACTACATACTCCCGGATTGAGTTCGTGACTTCACTTGCATTGGTGAGGCTCTTGGAGCATGGACTACTTGATGATTCTAGTCTTCCACACCCGAGGGGACATTCGAGGCAGATGATCACATTAGATAACCTTAAGACATCCTGACACTTCTTATACTCCCATTTTCTCTCTCCCGGGGGTCGTCACGATTAAGGTTTCCATTTAGTGATTTATTTCTTAGCATTATTTTCTTTTTGAATAGTAATAGCATGAATCATGTTTGTATGTCCCTTTTCATGATAAACATTATGTTTACGACTCTCCGTAATATGTAAAACAGTATATTTTTTACATGATTTCATGTTCACAGACACTGAACACTCGAAAATGTTTCTGTGACTCTCAAAACCTAACAGTCGCGACCTTCTGTAGTCACGGTCGTGAGCTATTTTGACCCTATTATTGCAGCCATTACGTATTTGTTTCATGGCCGCTATCTTTTTTTCATTTTTATCATAGTCATAACATTCTATTACTACGGCCGTGAACTTTCTGTGAGACCAGTAGCCTGAAAATCATGTTTGAGCCATTCTGTTATTTCCTTATTTCCTTTTGATATTAGATGTATCATGTTTAGAGAACCATGATGTGGTTAAAGTAGTGGTTATTCAGTCTTATCTGTTTATTGTTCTAAATAGACTCTGTACATCTTGTTTGTTTAAACTCCTCTGGACTTTGCATATTAGAAACTTCTTTATTTTTCTAGAATGTCATGGCCGCAACCCTTGGTTGTCACGGTCGTGAACTTTTTACCCCTATTATTACGGCCGCTATGCATTTCTTGAGGACCGCCTATTTTGCTTCATTTTTATCACAACCGCAATATTCTGTTGCCACGGCTATGAGCTTTGTGTATCACTAGTAGCTCAGAAATACTATTTGAACCTTCTTGTTCTTTCTATTTGATCTATACACATCATGTTAGGAATAAAAACTGTGTTGCATGACCCTTAGCCTTTTTCTTAATTTTTTAATCCTCAATTGCATGTTTTTTTTAGTTTTCTTTTCTTAAACAATACTTGTGGAATGATTAGAAAAAACGACCAAAGTGCATGACCCTTAGGGTTCTAGTTAGGAGCTTTTCTTTTTTGTATGCTTTTGACTGGACTCTCTTTAACCTCTCTTTCTGTATAATCAACATTGACAAAGTAGAGCCCAACCATGTGGTTGGGCGAAAAAAGTGCCTAACACCTTATCTTTTTGTACCTTAGCTCTCGAACTCTCTTTTTCTCTAGTTACGTTTAAAATGACTTGTCGCATTCTTTTTGTTTTTCTTGATTTTTTTCAAAAATCAAGTGGCGACTCCATTTTCTAAAATGTGTTTGGATATCTTTGATTTTTGTTTTAAAAGTAAGGAATATTTTCTAAAAACAATGGATATCCGACACATCATTTTTCGAATGCATCTGAAAACGCTCGTAATTTTTTTGGCAACTATGCTGGGGACTGATTTTTTTAAAAAAAATCATAAAAGTGCTTAACTTGAAATGTGAATAGTTCTTGCAGTATACTTGCCATTAGTATTTGCATTTGCATTGTACATATTTTCAGGTATGGCACGCCATGTAGCTGATAAACCTCTATGTATCTGTGGCGGAGGATGCATGCAGTTGTACATTGCAAGAACAAGTCAAAACTATGAGAGGGCTTTCTATTGTTGCCCTAAAGGATTGAATCACGCGCGTACATTTGTATGGGTTGATGATTACCATGTCCAACGTAATCAAGCAATGCCACCAAAGCGTTATCCAAATAATACCATGTTGTATAGGTGTTTTGCTTGCAATTGAGTTTTATGCTTTGTAGTACTCTTTCTCGTGATTGTTGTCGTTGTAAAGGTAATGTACTAGATTATCTGTCTTTTATAATTTCAATGTGTTTGTTTTAACTATTTACGTAATCCTAAAAATAAATTAAATATTATGAACCTAGATATTTTATGGGAATTGATATTGAAAAATGATTTGAATGGTGTGCATCCTTCTTCAAGTTCAGGTTGTTTGTTTTTAATGTTTCCTTTGAAATCTATTTCTCTCCTCCAGATTCCCCAATAATCTTAACTGGCGTGGCTCTAATAGTCAACCCATGTGGCTAGCTATGGTCTGTGAGCCAAAGTTAGGTTCCCATTTTTTTTACTTCAAATTTCAATGCAAAGAATGAGATTGTCAGTTTTAAAATTTACCCTTTTTACACCAAGTGGAATCCACCTGAACTGTGTTGAATTGTGTTGCACACTTGGATTCGTGGATTTTATACTTCGCGGAGGACTAAGGTAGATTCCCATTTTTTTTGTTGATATGCGTGCTCTGGCTGGATCTCAGTTAGGAAGGATGATGGTTCTGCTGCTGGGTTTTCCTTTAGCCGTAAAGAAGTGAGGGCTGTTGATTTTTGCTATAGCTAAAGACATGGTTTTGGGTTGCACATGGTTTGGTCCTGCTGGTCCGCACATTGCTTGGGCTCGGTTTTGCTGTTTTGCTGATTTGTACACTCTGGGTTTGCACAGGGTTTGTGTGGTTTTGCTGGTTTGTGGGGTCTGCACATGGTTCCTTATTTATATTCCTTCTTTTCCTATTTAAAAAAAAAACACTTAAATTGTGTTACCAAACATGATTACGGTTTTTTATGTTTTGAAGTTTTTTAAAACACATCACGTTACCAAACATGTTTAAATTTTATTTTTACAAGAAAACTGCACAAAAACATGATTAAAATTTTTAGTAAACAAAAAATAAAAAAAACATAAACGTTACCAAACGCCACCTTAAATTTTCATGTCTCATTGGGCCAATGCCTGTGCCCCCGAATTCGAATGTTACATTACTGCCCATTACAACATAACAGTACTGAAAGAACTGGCATATGTGGTGTGCAAAATTGTTAATGTAAATAGAGAAAATTGAGGGGTGCAAGTGATGCATGGAGTAAAACATAAGATGTGAACATGTCTAATTTTTTCTCTAGTTTGCCATAACAATGAAGAGAACAAGAATTTATACAACTAAGTAAAAATATATTTTGTTTTAGAGGATTTTGAAATTCAAAAAACATGACAATATTTCAAAATGTACTCGCACCAAATAAGGTGCTCACTTTATATAAAAGTGAAAGGGGCATGAACAGCAGACACCAAAAGTTTCCCTTCATTATGTCGGGATAAGTATCTTTGCCAACCCCCGAGTCAAGTTCTCTGCAAAACACAGATTGAGGATCAAGCAAATTTCCCAGGAAGTACAACGGCGAACGGCTAGCTTCCCAAAAGAAAAATGAATTATGCTACATGCACAAATACTA
>JAUMHN010031807.1:0-29131 GCA_032360265.1 Heliamphora ciliata | reverse complement strand
TTTTTTATGAAAAATGCATGCGCCGTTTTTTACGGTCACGGCGCCGGTTCTTAATTTTTCTTCCGCGTTCCAACATAACTTGCCTTAGCACAACACATAAAACTTATAGGGGACACCTTGATCTAAAAGCTCACCAAACATCAGAGCCATATCCCTTTAAATGATACCCCAAAACTGTGACCAACAGAGGCCTAATTTCTAACATGTTCTCTGTAAAATGCTGAAGAGTTTTTTACTAAAATAAAATAAATAATCTTTTTACTTTAGGAACTGACCTTAGTGATAAATATAAAAGTTATAAAAAATATTTTTATCTAATTTGTGTGAAAAGTTTAGAAATTAAATCAATGTCTAAGTGCTTCAAAACACTGTCGCAACTTTAAAACTAGCAATTAAACTTGTACCTAAATTTGGCTAAGTGTTTGAATGATGTTTTACTTATGAGAATTGAGTGTGTAAACCTTATTTGAGCTTTGTGAGTAATTAATGTGTGAAAATGATGCTTTTGATGAGATGAACTCATGCCAATGGTTCGAGTCTATGCTGCTTAAATTGTGGTTATGCTTCACATACTTGTACTTTATGCTTCACATACTTGTACCATGTGCCATGTCATGTTTATATACCATGCAATGATTAATTGTACACGAGAGGCATATTGCAAGTCAAGGGTGTTTCTCCATTTCATCTTGGATTATCAGAGTTCCCTTTGTATCTTTCTATTGGGTTGGGTGACATGAAAATCAATTATCCATTGGTTGTGGATCTAGGGCATCCCTAGTTGCCAGATGTGATATTAAATTGGAGGTTTTTATTATAAAAGGGGAATTTAGGCACCATGGGATCATCACTAGCTTTAATTAGACTTTGGATTGACCCTTAATGAGCATCCTTGTACTTAATGTGGGATCGGTTGGTTCAGATAAGGATGGATAAAATTGGTTCCCCCCCCCCAACGCCGTTGGCATTGACTAAAACGGTTGAGGCATGTAGCCAAGGCGAGCGTTTACTTTTCGCAACGAGGCTAGGATAGGGTAAGTGATCAATATACCATCAAGTCTACTCTGTAATTCCTAGCGTGGAATTCGTGATACTGTTTTGAAAGTACTTGGGGTTGGGCATTTGCATTGCATTCATCTACATCACGCACTCACACTTCTGTTCTTATATGTGCTCATCCTGTTGAAAATGATAACTTACCTATATCTCTGTTCCCTTAACTTTGCATTGGGTATTATACAATATGTATTGTAGAATTTCTCGTTGTGAATTTGTTAGATGGTTTAAGGAATTTGCTTCTGGGCTCCGGCTCATGGCATTCGTGCCACAGGTGAAGAAGAAGAACAGTTCGAGGAAGGCGCGTTCGTTGAGGAAGGAGATTTTGAAGAAGGGGGAGAGTGGCAGGAGCAGGGTAATCCCAACGACGCAATTTAAAGGCGTAGGATATTTACTTTTGATCTTTTTGTTCAGTTTTTCCACGGGCATAATGTAACTTTTGTTAAACTTTCTGGATGACTGTACATATTAAGTATTTTGAACAATCTCTGATCCGTTAATGATGTAGTAGTTATCTTATGTATTTATGAACATTCGGCTATGATATGTTCCTTATTTATAGTTATATATGTCCCGGCATGCCCGGGGAACGGGGTGTCACAATCAAGGTCTTGGAGTACTCGGTTTGATCAAGTCATAAAGTTTTATGATTTTGATCAGAGTCCAGATGAGTACTGTGTGTACAAAAAGCGGGACGAAAACGTGGTGATCTTTCTAGTACTTATATGTAGATGATATCTTGCTCATTGAAAATGATGTGTGGACATTATCAACGGTAAAAGTATAGTTATCTAGGCAGTTTAATATGAAGAACTTGAGAAAAGCCAGTCACATCCTTGGGATTAAGCTTATGCGAGATCGAAAACAAAAGATGTTGGGTTATTAGTCTAACCTAGGATAAAAGCATTGGACTGCAGTAAAGAATATAATTAAGTATCTGAAAAGGACTAAGGATTATATATTAGTTTACCAGGCAAACAGTCTAGTACCTTGGAGTATACAGACTCAGATTTCCAATCTAACAAGGGTTCCCGTAAGTCTACCTCAAGATATGTGTTTACCTTAGGAGGTGGAGCCCTTAGTTGGAAGCGTATCAAGTAGTCCTGCATTGTTGATTTCACCATGGAGGCCGAGTGTGTAGCGGCTTCTAAAGTAGCCAAGGAGGCCGTTTGGCTCAAGAACTTCCTGTTAGATCTGGATGTGGTCCCTTCAATTCAGTCGGCTATTACACTTTATTGTGATAATAGCGAAATGGTTGCAAACTCGAAGGAACCAAGAGTCCACAAGGAAGGAAAGCACGCTGAGCGTAAGTATCACCTGATACAAGAAATTGTACAGATGGGTGATGTTGTTGTGACTAAAATTCCATTAAGCAGATCCTTTTACAAAGAGCTTAACTACTAAGGCTTTTGATAGCCATGTAGAGGGCATGGAAGTCAGATGTATGGAAGCATGATTTTGAGTATAAGTGGGAGATTGTTAAGGTTATATACTGAAAATCATATTTTTAGTATTTAATTTTGTTTTAATAAAATTAATTTTTTCTTTTTATGAGAATCTTAACGAGCAATATATGCAATATCATTTCTTTAATGTTATGCATGGATGTCCTTTATTCTGTACACTATTTAATCTGATGTGTAGAGTACGGCTTGCACATAGAAGATCAGATTTTAAGTTATTGGAGAATATAAGTTATTTGTTCACAGTTTAGATAGAAATAGACATATCATCGGTACAACTGTAGCACATAATTTTAGTATACCTTATTTGATTATGGGGAACAGATAATAGCGTCGTTTATTAATTATTGACGGAATTCACGTCTCGAATGATCGGGATTGACGATACCCCCTTATGGAAGTTTATAAGTTTTGACCGGGCCAAACCCTATAAGTGGATTTGATTATTCAATGGTCAAATAAGTTAAGTGGAAGGGCTTAAGGAATTTAAATATACCGATTAAATTAAATTGTCAGTAATTAAGTTTAATTAGCGGGTATCGGGAATCTTAACGTGGGGAGATGAGTTAAGCATTTAATAACAGTTGCTCAATGCAAGATGGTCTTGAAATTATAGCTTAGAGTGCAATTATAGTTCTTTAGTGGTGTGAACTATAATTAAGTATTTTATTAAAATTGTAAAAATCGCTACAAGGTTTCATTATTACAGATACCGTTGAGAGATTTGCTTAATTGAAAAAACTGCTAGATACGTACCTGGGTTTCACTAGAAATCTTTGTCATAATTACTCCACAGGTCTCTGGTGTAGCCCTATAAATATGCGGGTAGATGAACCAAATTCATAACTTATCTTCAAGACTAAAGCTGACCAGGTTCTGCCAGTACAAGTTCTCGAAGGTTCGTAGCCCACACTACGTTTGAGAATCGTATAAGGGAATACAGTAGAAGGTTTGATGGGAGTTTCAACTCGAAATAAAATTATAGTTGGAGAATCAACCGCAAAAAGGTAATCTTGACAGTTTTACCTCCTACAGATACTACCCGAGATCTCAAGCTTCTGACAAACCACAATAGCCTTAAGTCCAACATTGTAGCTGACTCACTCATCCGAAAGGCTAAAGGACGAGAGCTTACATCGTCGATAGAGGTGAAAGACATGAGGCAACCTCGAGCTCAAAAGTTTAACCTTCTATGCAGGGATAAGGAAGTACATTCACATGTATTAATAATCACGCGGACGTTGTTTAGCAAAGCGTTAGAAGTATAGGAACATGGGTTTTGCCATCACCAACTAACAACAAAAGAAATTGTTTAGGTCAATGGATGCTCGAAACTTGGAGAACAAATCCTTATTCTGAATGCCAATGGGTTACGAAATGAGATAACTACCAAGTAAGCAAACGTAGTGGCCGATGCACTAAGCGGAATGACGAAACGTGATGAAGAATGAGGGAAACACTCAACGAGTTTCACCTGCAACCTGTGAAATACGACAAGAGAGCTTACCTCTGTGTAAAAACTATCTCATCTGATTTGCTCCGCCAAATGTTTGATACCCAAAGGTATGACCAAGAATATGAGTTTATCAGAAGCAGCTTAACAGCCGAGGAGTCGAAACCCGAGTGGGCAGCGCACAACGACGGTCGACCTTCTAAGCATAGGTTTTTAACCCAAAAGTTAACGGATTACGAGAACAAGTTCTGAAGAAGTCCCACTAACCACATTTTTTGGTTCACCCTAGGAAGACAACAAAAAATATATATACCACGATCTGGAGTATTAGTACTGGTGGAATGGTATAAAGAAAGATGTAGAAAAATTCGTGGCTCGGTGTCTTATATGCCAACAAGTCAAAGACGAACATCATAAACCAGAAAACCAATCTGTTAAGGCCAGACCTCGTACTCGAGACGACCAAAAAGGTAAGGCTAATTCGACAGCCCCATACAAAGCTGACAGAAGAATTATGCTGATCAGCGACTTAGACCACTAGAGTTTGAGGCCGTAGATCATATTTCCCTTAGGATCCAACCCTAATGAGGAGTTATACATTTTGGGATGAATGAAAAACTCTCAGCCTAATACATCAAGACTTTATAAAAGATAAGAGTAGTAACTTTTTGATTAGCCCGACCTCGCAAATCACAAGTGTTCGGAATGTATGTCATAGAATTACGAACACGACCCCTACCATGTCCTCAATTAGAAAGAAGTAACCTTAGATGAAGGCGCGACATACGAAAAAAGGTGAGCGAAAATCTTAGATCGGCAAGAGAAGGTTCTACGAGAGAAGATTGTATTGCTCGCCTGAGTCCTATGATGATATGGAGCCATCAAGGAATCAGCTAGGGAGCAGGAGAATGATATCCACCAAAAGCCCCTTCAGAAAGAACTACCCTACAAAAATTTCGATGACGAAAATTAATTTAAGGGAGTAGACTATAAGGTCCCGATTTTAGGTCACGAGATTACTAGAGATAACTTATAGAAGTTAGATTATCATATTAGGGTTATGTTAAGATTAAGAACCCTAAAAAACTAAAACCTAAAACGAGACACGATACCCAAAACCCTAATAAAGAAGATTTACCTCGTACCCCAAATAATTATTATGTTTACCCAAAAATAATCTAACCTAAAATTATAAAACCCCAAAATTGAGAAAATTAAGGCTAAGTTCAAAATATAGAAGAAAATATGCCTAAAAGACCAAAATTAGATACATATAAAATTTTATTCTCGCTTTTAAATTAAAATAAGAAAATAAAAATATATATAATAAAATAACACGACCCCATGGCTGGCCATGCCATGGGGATGTGACAAGTCATATGAAAAAAAAAATTATCACTCATTATATATGCATATAATCCATTATAATACACAATACTCCAAATCTTTAGCAAATCTTGCATCCATGTACATGTATGTGTGTGTGTGTGTGTGTGTGTGTGTGTGTATTACAAGTTTTATAAGAATAGATTATCTAATTAAAACCTTGTATCCCAAATTCTAATTGAGAAGTTTTATTAATGTATCTTTATAAAAAGACTTAATTGGACCCTTGTCTTGTTACATACATGATTAAATATTGAAAGAATATTTATAGATTATAAAAATAGTATGTCAAAATATAATTATTAAATTAATAAAATTTCATAAAAAAGTAATTAATTTTATACATTAAGTCAATTTTAAGCTTTTTTTTAACAATGTAGTATAATTCTACCATCATGGACCATTAAAATACCACAAAATATTGCAAAACCACCTAAGCCATTGTTTCCAGGCTTGGCTGGCCAGCCCCTCTCCATGCTACACACACTGAAGCTTGAGTTGTCTTATCTCATACATTTGCATGCAAAATGATAGGGCCAAGTCTTACACCACCTTACACCTTCATGATAACACTTCCACCACCCACATTGCTATAAAATCAACCCCTCACCACCATGTGGCAGGCCACCAACACCTCTTGAGCTACCAAACACAAAATTTTGTCTAAGTGTTGAGAAAGTGAGGAAGAAGAGAGGAAGAAAAAGAAGAAGAGAAGAAGAAGAAAAGGGAGGAAACCAAAGTATTAAAGCTAAGTTCTTATTCTTCCAACCTCAGAATCAAATCTCTAACGTAAGAAACTATTGAAACTCCTCTAACTTCACTCAAATCAAAATTTCTTACCACCATTCTTAAAGGATTAAATCAAAAACACAAATGAGAGTTAGCTAAAAATGAACTAGAAATGGAACTAGGGGTTGTTGAAGTTTGATTTGAAATTTGTGTGTGAAATATGATTATGTAATTCATGCTCTTTTTATTTTGTGAGCTTTGGAATTTGCATATTATGTATTTAGTTTGAGCTAAGCCAAGAAATGTGAAATACATGCTATGCATGAGGTGTAGAGACCATGTTATTCTATTTTAGTTTTAATCCCAGATTTTTACATTTTTTGACCCGAATTTGAATAATTTTACTAAATTCTAAAAAAATCCGCTAGCGTCAAACTCTATATTGAGAGTTAGATATTCAAGTTAGCTTTTATGTAAAATTTATTTGGAGTGATTTGGATGCGTACAGTTTGAGGTATAAAATATTTCCCAAAACATTACAGTTTTTTTCATGTTTCTATTGTAGAGGCCAAAATCCTATTTTAAAAGCTTGATTTTAAAATGATTTTTTCATGAAAGTTGATCCTCACTCAGTTTTACAGTTGTTTACCAAAAATGAAGAATATTTATCACTGTTTGATATAACAAACATATTTCAAAGTCGTTGGATTAAATCCTCCCTCCTGGATAGATTCAATACCACTTCCTTTTGAAGGTTAAATCCCCCATTTTTATTAAGTATTCGAAAATATTTATTCATGAAAAGTTAGGAGACTTTCTAATTTGGATGTATCCAATATTCAGAATAAATGAAGTTGATTTGATCCCCAAACTAATTTTATATTCACTGTTTTAAAATCTGGAAATCACCCAATCTGATTTTAAAAATATTATTTTAACCTATTTTTTTAGGAAGGCCAAAACTCCAATTTTGTCTTTAAGTACTAGACCTGGTGTCCTTCATGAAAGTTTGAGGAGACATCAAAATCTAACACATATCCCAAAATTAAAAATTTTAGAGTTCATTTGATGTCCCAAACATATTTTTCTTTAACTGAGTTAGAATCTAGATATTTCAATTTTTGTTAAGGGCAGTTTTAATCTCCTGCCTTGTGGGGCTTAAATCACCATATTTTAATTAGAATTCAAAGAAAATTTCTTCACGAAAATTAGAGGGGACCCTTAAATCTAGCTTTTGTTAGAAATTCAAAATTTATTTTGATGAATTGATCACCTAAAAGCATTTTACACTTTCTATTAAAAAAGATGAAAATTTAGATTAATGCTAAAATTAAATAGCCTAAGTTTACTAGTTGTCCAAATGAGACTTGGGACTTGCATGTGCTTATGTGTAACCTAAGCATTGTGAATCATGTGTACAATGTTGTATGTAATAAATAGGCTGATTTAGAATGTCGAAGTTTAATATAAGATGACATGAGAATAAGTATATACATTGTATATTGATGCAAGGATGCATTAGAAAGTTGTACCTTATGCATCACTTGTGTTGTACCTTGCCATAATCATTGAGTGCATGTCATATCAGAGTCGGTTGTACTCTTGAAATTATGATTAGAAGTGTCCCTAGTGTATAAACTCTTTGGGGTATATCCCCAGGCAGACACCGTGGGCACATCCCTGGTGTGGTTGTTAACTTTTGGAGTAAGTTCCCAGCAGACACCTTGGACACGACTTTTTGAAATTGTGTAGACACCCCAATCTGGCCAAGCCAAATTTTACGCACCCATCTTGAATGCGCTCCAATGACGAAAGTATGAGAATCATGTTTAAAGATACTTCCAAGCAAGCAAAATCACGAATATAGCTCAAAACCCAAGAAAACAACCAAAAAAAACATCCAGGCCGTGACTTTTATGTCACGGCTGTGACCTTTTTGTAAATCCTAAACCAGGCCGTGACTTCCTGTGTCACGATCGCATCTTTTTATCCTAACCACGACTTTTAGCGGCTGTCCTTTTCATCACCATAAAGGTAGCGGCCGTCACTGTGAAAAAGAAAAAAGGTAGCGGTTGTTACTATTATCCCTTTTTAGACATGTGGCAGCATCTCAGAGGGGGTCTGTGTTGCTCATTTTGCCTATAAATAGGCAATATTTTCAGCAGAAATGAGAAGAAGAAGAAGAAGAAGAACCTAGAGGTCCAAACTCTGCTCAAATACACCCCCACCTGATATTTTCCTATCTATTCCATACTTCTCAAGCCTTGTTCGTGATCTTTCTTGCATCGAAGAAGTCCGTAGAGCTCGTATTGGCTTGGAGATAGCCTATTTTTACCCCCAATGGGTCATTCAAGATGGATATTCACACGAAGTAATCTTAGGAACCACGACTCTTCTATAACCCCCATCTCCTTCCCCTGAGGGTTTCGTGGATAAGGTTTCTATTGTTTTTATTGTCTATTTATCATTCATTTCAATCCAAACATTGTTCCTTCAAGTTTTCATCATAAATAGTGTATTCGTAGCTCTTTGTTTCATATATTTATAGTCCTTTTTACTTCGTCTTGATGCTCACAAGCTCATTGAACACATCAAAAGCTTTCTAAGGTTCTGGAACATGACAGTCGCGACCTTCTAATGTCATAGCTGTGTGTTTGTCTAAGCCTACAGTCACGGCTGTGTGGTTTTTGCACTTGGCCGACACATTTCTGCCTTCCTTTCTCATGGCCGCGATATCTCGCTGTCATGGCCGTCACATTTTTTTCAAGGCCAAAAATATGAAAACTCCTTTCAAAACTCTCTAATATTCATTTATTTCAAGGTTTTCTCCCTTTTTCTCATTCTATTTCGCTTTATCCTTCTAGTGTACCTTCAGTTTATGTTATTGCTGGGTAATGAGTGATAGATTTGACCTAAATCGAATGGGCCACGATCTCCATTCTGTACATTCCCTTTTTCTATATGTCCTGTAGTTATAAGATCATGACAGCCGCGACCTTACAATGTCACAGCCATGTGTTTTATTAAACTCACAGTAACAGCCACCAGTTATTTTCAACGGTCACCGCTTTTATTTCCATGTTTGTCACGGCTGTCATATCCTCTTGCTACGACCGTGAGGTCTTGTGAGGCCAACGACATGAAAAATGTGTTTCAAGTATTCTGTTATTTATTTTGATATCATGTACATTCTATTTTAAAGATATTATTTCTGTAGAGGATGGAGGATGGAGTATGGTAGATATAGCCTAGAATGAATGGATTATGATCTCTGTCCTGCATATCCTGTCTATTTGAGTCTATTGTAGGCCTTGTGTGTTGAATATTCTCCTTCTAGACCCTTAAAAATCATAGCCGTTGTGATGCCCTGTCCTCCAGGCACGTCGGGACATACATAAATTAAATAAAGAAATATTTTAGCAATTCATTCATATTTACATACATTAGTTATTACATCATAAAGGAGTTCTGAACCGTTCAAAAGTACATAATTATTACAGTTTCACCAAGAAATTTCAAAAATTTTACTAAGCACTAGAGAACTAAATATAAGAATAAAAGTAGAGGTCTCGACTCCTCAGAAACCATCAGCGGGATCCATGTGCTCTTGGAACTCACCATGTTCTTCAAACTCTTCTTCTCCCTCTGGGATGACTTTCTCCAAGAACTTTTCCTTACATGTGGCACGAATACCATGAGTCAAGGCCCAGAAACAAAACATTCTAACTTTCTAACTAATCTCACGACACAAAATTCACCACAACGCATACCATATAACACCAGTACAGTTTATAGTCAAAGAGACAGACAAATTTATGATAGGATAGCAGATAAGTCAATAAACATGTGTATATGAGATGCCGTGTATGTAATGCAGATACCCAACCCAACATGCACCCAGATTATAACAGGAATTCCACACCGGGAATCACCAGAGTGGACTTGATGGGAATTTGATCACCGAACCTGTCCTCACCTCATTGCGAAAGGTAAATGCTCACCTTGGCTACATGCCTCAGCTGTTTTACTCAATGGCAACGGCGTGGGGGCGGGCCAACCAGTTTTGTCCATCCTTATCTGGGACAATCGATCCCACATTAAGAACCAAGATGCTCATTTGGCGTCAACCCAAAGTCAAAAAGATAATCAGAAAAATCCAAGAGACAATTCACATTATACAAAGAACCAAGATGAGGGATTTAGGATCGCCATAATTGGGCTCTTCTCTAAAGTTACCACCGCAGTGGGATTAGGTCCACCGAATTAGGCTCTCTCTGAAATTACCCTTCAAAACATCGTGGCAATGGGGTTTAGGTCTGCCATAATTGGGCTCTTCTCCGAAGTTACCACCGCATTGAGATTAGGTCCTCCAAATTAGGGTCTCTCCAAAATTACCCTATTCGCCCGTATCATAACTTAAGGAGCGACGGAATCAAAGAGACATCAAAACCAAAGTGCTAACAACGAACCTATGGTGCCTAACAATATTCATGATAAACAATTTCAAACACCAATCAAATTTGTAGGACCGGGGACGTACCCAGGGTGTACAATAATGGGAATATATCCCCAAACATTTACAAAAATGACAACCAGGGACGCCCTAGATTTAGAACCAAGAAGAACAATTCAATACCGCCCATTCCAACAACGATGTACACAGATGGACTCCAATATGCCAAGATGCAAGTGACAATGTTCATAACGTGTACCATCGATCTCAAGTGCAACAATTTATAAAATGGCATCGTCATGGCAAGATTCATGGTACAACGTGCGAAGTATAAAGTACAAGTATGTGAAGCATAAGCTACAATTCTCAAGATATGATTCAAATATGATAGCATGAGTTCTAAATCATCATACATTCACTTAGAAACACTTATCAATTAATTCAAATCGATCATCATACAAAGACGCGGGTCTCATAGCAAAGGGTACTCAATCCATACTTAGCGACTTTTAAGGTCAAAAGTCAAGTATTAAATTAAAATAGCCAACAAGGTTTTGGGGTACCTAGACTTAGAATCAAATTATGATTTTTAAACACTATTTAGATAAAAATATTTTTTACAACTCTCATGTTTAACACTAAGGACAAAACCTAAGACAAAAGGGTGAACAAAACATCCTAAGCAAGAACGGTTCAGCACTTTTGTTAAGATTTTACCAAAAACATGCTTATGTTGGTCTCAGTTTTGGGGTATCATATCAAGTCCAAATGAGCCCATATTTTATTATGTTCTAGTTCAACATGTCTCCTACAAGTTTCATGTTTAGAGTTAAGGGTAATTGTTTGGAACAAGTTATACTTTTTGGCCATTTTAGAAAATAGGTTCTGTTAGCCGCCAAAACTCAGCGAAGCTTGTTTTGAACAGAGGATTTGAAATGGTTTTGGGGTATCATCCCGAGACTTTAAGGTCTAATTTTTCGTAATCAAGTACTTCAATATGTTATCTACAATGTTCATGTAGACCAATTTTGGAATCAATCACTAAAAATAGGAGTTTTGGGCTACACAAAATATGTGACAGAAGTGTCTCTTAAGGGCTGAAACTCAACAGATATTTTCAAAGGGATTTTGACCTTTCAAAACTCAGTATTTTGTGTTCATTTTTTTGTGGGTAGATAGAAATTCACGTTATCTACAACTTTTATGTTTTGACCAAAGTTTGGATCTCACTTTAAATTAGGGTTTCCAAGTCAGTAGTGAAATAAAAACATGACATGACACGCAAACCAATGTAAAGTTTTTATGGCTTAACAGCCCCTAATTTCCATTAGCATAACACCCATAAGCATCAAACTCATATCACCCATAAGCATAGCAGCCCCTAATTTTCAACTACGACGCCTTTTAGGTTTGATTTCGGTTCTCAATTCTTAGAGTGTTTAAAGGGATGTGTTGGGAGATATTTTGAATGATATTAGACACAAGGTTTAGAGGTTTTACTTACTTGTTTGAGAGATCAAAGGACGGTGGAGGATGGATTTGGACTTAGCTTTCGAAATTCTCCTCGATTTCTTCCTTTTTCTTCATTTTTCTTCCTCAAACTCACCTCAACACTCAAGATCAAGGAGTTCTGGTTTAACTCCCTCACTTGCACGAAATTTTCATGTAGAGAAGAAGGTGTTTGGCTTCCTTTATATAGGCAAAGGCTAGGGGACAAGAAGGGGACATAAAGTACCAAAAAAGGACTTTTTTCTTCATTTTAATAAATAAGACTTGAGTTTGAATTGAATTGATTCAACTTTTGAGGGCTAAAATTCAGACATGGAGAAGATAAATACAGCTATGGGGCTGTTTGGGGAACAAAAACCTGACCCCACATCAATCAAGGGATTTTACATTGGTTTGCGTGCCCTTTTGTGCAAGAAAATGCATTAAAAGTTAATTTGATGTATCTTTTTGGTGTCTTTTCCTACTGAGACTTATTATTTTAGTATATTTATGATAAGTATAGTATTCTCATATATTATCATAATTTTCATAGCAATTGATTAAATAAATATAGTATTTTAAGTCAAATTAATCTATTTTGATAATATATGACTTTTTGACTTATTTTGTTGTGTATGAACTTTCATAATGATTTGTTCACTTTTTTTCACCTATAACACTATATTATTATGTATATTACTTTCTCAACAAGTATTGGATCATCATAAGACTTAATTTAATACATTTCTCATCATTTTAAGCAAAAACAAAAGCAAAAAGTCAGTTTTTGGCACTCTTCCCAAGGTGGTTGGCCACTAAGGGGTATTTTTTTTATTTTTGATGTTATTTTGTCTTTTGCTACTTAATTGTACTTAAATCTATAATTTAGGGTATCCATGTGTCAAAATTTTATTTTTTTAGACTTTTTACTGTACTAGAGGCAAAATGGTCATTTTACCCTATTTATGAGAATTTTTTATTTTTAACTCATTATTTTATGGTATTTAATTCATTTAGAATATTGGGAGACTCTCCAAGTGCTAAGGTTTTGTTGCCTGAGTTTTGGACCTTTTTAGAGTTTCCGGGCCGAACTTAAGGTTTTTGATTCGAGTTAGGGTTTTAAACCTCGTCCGCGCTCTATAGCCTTGTGAACTATCCATTACTAATACTAGGGTCCGAGCAGGGTCTTTACACGGGTCGTTCTTAATCGGGTTATTACAACTAGGGTCTGTACCAGGCCGTTACAGCCGTGACTTTTATTTGTCACGGTCGCAAGTTTTTCATTCTGTTCCTTGCGGTAACCTTCTATTTGTCACAACCGCAGGTTTTGTGACTATTTTTGTCACGGTTGCAACATTTGTCGCTATAGTCGTGAGTTTTTTGTTTGTCCAATAGCTTAAATATGATGTTTAAGTATCTTCTGTTTATTCTATATAGCTTGTTCATTGCATGTTAAAAACATAAACATTGTTACATGACCCTTGGGCTCTTATTTGTTCGTTTTAGCTTTTCTTCACATACGTTTCACTTTACTTTGCTCAAATGATACGTGTGGTATATCTAGAAATGAAAACCAAGTTGCATAACCTTACAATCATAGTCAAGAATTTGTTTCTTTGCTTACTTTTGGTTGAACTCTCTTTAACCTCCTGTTCTGTATATGTTACCTTTAAAAAGCTTACAATAAGAACCAATATTGACAAAGTAGAGGCCAACCTCACCATTGGGCAAAAAGGGTACCTAACATCTTCCCTTTCGTACCTTAACCCCCGAACCCGTTTTTTCTCCGGTTACATTTTTAAAAGATCCGTAGGCTTCTTTTTGTTTTTTTTGGTTTTCCTCAAAAACTAAGTGACGACTCCATTTTTCTAAAAAAGGCGCTCAAATACCTTGGATTTTCTTGTTTTGGAAGGAAAATAATATTTTTCTAAAAGCAATAGATTCCAGTGCACCCCTCTTCAGACAATATACCCGCAAATTGCTGCATCATTATCTCATACTTTGGGTTGATGTCAAGCAAGGCATCACTGACTCTTTAAGTGGGGGTGTAGGCTGGCCTCACCCACGCTGTTGTGATCATGATAAGGTAGTTAGGGTATAAAACCTAATAATGTGATATCATTTCACAACGAGGGTCAAATTGTGGTGGCTTAGGAGGTCAATTGCCAATAAAGTCTACTCTTGGATTTTTTCTACGTGGAGTCAGTTGGTTATTCTTTTGGCCAGGTGTCGGTTCGGTTACATGCATAGCATACAGATCGTATTTGTTGAATTCCTAATTAAAATCTACAATTTGCCATCCTATTATGTGGTTATAAGAAATTTTATCTCCGAATGATGATTTGGATTGAATTACGTTTGAGTTAGTTTAGTAGGGTTTTCTAGAAGTTTCTTTTAGATTTTGACTCATGGTGTTGATGTCACAGGCAAAGAAGAGATAGAAGCATGGCAAGAAGAATTTTAGGAGAGAACAGAGTTTAGAGCTGCATGAGGAAGATCAAAGATTTTGCATCTCTTTTGTTTTTGCAAGTTGTAATAGTTAGCCTCGCTTCTGTTGAATACTTTAACTTGTTGGAAGACTGTACTAATTATTTTGTGATGTTTGTTATGAACAATTTATGTTTATGAAGGTATTATCTATCGTTAATTATAATTCGACTCGTTAGCATAAACCTTATTATATTATGTATGTCATAACGTACTTGAGATTCCAGGTGTAATTGGCAACTCAAAGACTTTTAGCCTTTTAAGTTTTTTTTTTTTTTACATAAATTTCTTAATATATTTTTTAGAAAATATCATAACTTTTATTATACGTATTTGTTTTTCATAAAAATTATATTTTAAATTTTACTCGTCAAATTTATCAAACAAGATCCATATTGAATATAGAATTTTTTAAAAATAAATTTTATAAAATTATGATAATTTTAAACCAAGTTTTTTGCCTTTTGGCTTAAAACAATTTTAAGACAAGCGTTTTAACTTATTGTCTTTTGACTTAAAATCACAACTACGGTTCACCAAACAAACTTTTTACTTATTTGGCTTAAATCGACTTTAAGCAAAAACCCTAACTTAAAACCAGGTTGCTAAATGAGGCCATAGTTTGAAAATGTAATTCTTGGTTAGATTTTATTTTTATTTTTTTTATCAAAGATTTTTGGTTGGAGAAGTAAATAAATGATAGTAAAACACTACAGACATCACACATAAATGTTCAAATAAAACCCCAACGCTTAAACGGTGTGTTTATAGAAAGTTCTCAAATTAATCAAAGCACTTGTGAACTTGCAGGGGCTGGTTCTGCAGGACATACGCTCTAAAATGCTTAGAAAACTTATTTATAAAAACATTGCTACTTTTAAATTCAAAAATTTTTGTCGTGTTACATTTAGTGGATAGTGTAATTTTACTGAAAATTTTACCTTGTAATTGCAGTCGAAAACAATCCAAATCGGGTGTTAACAGTTGCATAATTGAAGAAACAATATTTATTTATTAAAACATCACAAGAAAAGATTCTCTGTTAGTTTTAAATTTTCTACAACATCCTTTTTTGTTATTTATTAAGAGAATTTGCCACGCCAACTAAGAGTTACTAACTTTTCTTCCAAAATAGCAAATATAATATTCACTGTTATGAAAAGATTTTTAATATTTGTGAAATTATTTTCAACACAATGATGAGAAATTTCTTATCAATTGATGCAGCTTATGAGAAAATTCTTTTCTATAATTGTTTTTGATGTTTTTATCATATGTTTCTAGATACAGTTCTGCCGTATTTTATATCACTTTGATGCAGTCACTAAAAAAATTATCCTACTTAATGAAATGCATGAGATATTTCTCATACATGAGCACTCGTCTATTAATTTTTTCATTATTATTGGAAAAAACAAGAAATGTCTTAATGTTTAGTTTTTTTTAAAGCATTAGTGATATGAAAAAAAAAAATTTATTTTATGTTAATGCAAAATATGAGAGATATTCTATACGTACCTACTAGGAATTTTGGCCTTGGTTTAAATTCGTTTTTTTTATTTTTTATTTGGCGAATCTGTGACAAATTGTCATTTAAAATATTTATATTTTATTCTATGATATTTGACACTTGGCTTGTTGGAAGTATGTCTGTGCTTTGCAACGAATCAAAAATTGGAGCCAAAACGACACAAAGCTGCAAAAGGAAACAGATTGCTCAACAGACCGCTCGAGCAGTTGATCGAGCGGTCTTGAAGAGCTCTCAGTTTCTCACATCTCTGCAACAGGTGCTGCATAACAGGCATCACCGCTCGAGCGGTCCTCGGTGAGACAGTTTTAAAAAAGCGCGTCTATAACTAGGTTTTTGTGTCACGCCCCAAACTCCGGGTCACGTGATACTCCCAACAACAACCATACATAGCACCTAACCCGATGTTATACTATCAAAATAAAGCATACATGCATTTAAATAGATATCGCCCTCAGGCTTACAAAACATGGTTCCAACACCGCTAACATGTAAACATACATGGTTCAAAAGAAACAAAACGAAGATTATAAATCTTCTGCCCCTCCAGCACCTCCAGATCAACCTGCGTGACCGGTACCTGAAAAATATTTCAAATCCTACACCGTGAGCCAAAGCTCAGCAGAAACTAGACAAACGTGCAATATAAGCTAAACATGCTAGCAGATATAAAATGTATGTAACGACTCGCACGAGCCTCAAAAATTGTTTGAAAACAGTTTTATATCATGACTCAGAGGAACCTAGAGAACAGTTTGAAAACTATTTTGTATACATACAAATGTGACAAAGCTTCTCATGTAAAAATCGACTCCTACTAACCTCGACTCTCACGAGCCCACATACAACGTAATTATATACATCAACTCACACGAGCCTCAAAGATAACAGGTATATGTATGCAACATAGGTATACATATCTATGTTGACTTTCACAAGCCCCAACAACAATTCTACAATAACACGGTGATATACACCCAACACAAGGATGTTCTCGGACGTTCACTGAAGGACCACTGCCCCCAACAACTACACGGTTAATCAAAGTTAACCCATACAATACATACAACTCACGTGACGCACGCCACGGACACGACGCAACACATGCATTCCACACAACGCACCACGAGCAACATACACAACACGTGCCTCTTCAAGACCACTTTCCCGTCCTTCAAATACCCGCACACAAATGCATCATTAGGACCACGTTTTCGTCCCTCCGATTTCTACGCACACACACATGCATGGTTAACTAGAGTTAACATTTATCGAACCCCATTTTCGTCCCCGTTAACTAGAGCTAACACTCATCGAATGTATACCGAACCCCTTTTCCGTCCTCGTTAACTAGAGCTAACACTCACCGAGCCACTTTTCTGTCCACGGACCACTTTTCCATCCAAAACACATCGGACCACATTTCCATCCACGGGACATCGGACCACATTTCCGTCCGTCCACATAACCATACACACACACGTGTTATTAAAACCAGAGTTTTAGATACCGCAACACTACATATCCGTCCGGCAACATGCATAATAAAAACTAGAGTTTTAAAAAGCACAAAACCACGTAAAATACTAGGTTTCACACAATGACGCCAGATAACCCGCCACGACATCACATGCCACGCAACCCGACATCCACTCATCTGGATGACTCGTCCCCTCACCCGGACAACCAACAACGCAAAAAACCAAAACCTAACCTGAAAACCAACACCAAACCTCCCACAAGATGATTCTCACCAAAAACTGCCTTTAACACGAACAACAGACCCACACGTCCCACACCCAACGATGCACCAACCACCACACACACAACCGTGCACCAACACTCGCACGAACTAACTAACACCCTCTATGTGACTTCAATCGACAGGACCCCATAATCTATCAACTGAAAATCACTAGAAGAGAGCAGTCGATTGAGCCCCATAACCCGATCGACCGAGAGGCAACCACATGACCACCAAAACCCCCAAAACAACAAAATGCCCCACACAGGTCCCAGTCAACCCAAACAAGCTACTGGAATCACGTAAAACTCCCCAAAAACATAGGTCAGTCGATTGACCTTCTCGATCCAGTCGACTGAACCACGATCCAGTCGACTAAACCCCCAGTTTAGTCGACAGAACCCAGGAGCAAACCGACTTCGAGCTACTATTTTAGCCCTCCCGAACTCCAAACGAAGCCTCGAAACTCCCATCCAACATCTTCAGACATACACAAGCCCAAGACTAACACCAAAATCTCGAAAGAAACACTCGAGACCCGATTCCATCCAACCGAAATTGACCCAAAACAGTTTAAACCCAAAACCTAGCTTTTCGAAACTTAAAACAGGTTTTTCATGCATTTTTAACCGATGAAAACATATACAAATACACATAGCACTCTTTTAAGATATGAGAGTCTAAGATCTTACCTCGGTGAGTTTAAAACTCGATGTCTTGATCCACGTGCAAAATCGAGCTTCGTTAGAATGAAATTCTGTCCAAATGAATGCGTAGCCCCCGTTGCCAATAGCAAGGATCTGTTGTCTGATGGTCGAAAATCAAGCCTCGGGCCCCCGAGAAATTAGAGAGAAGGCAGAGAGAAAAAGAAAAAACTTAGCTGAGAAGTTTTGAAAATATCTTTTGAAAATATCTTACGCCAGATATTTATAGGCTCTCTAGAAAATATCTTCTTTTTTTTTTAAATTCGCATCACAGCGCCCACCGGCCCCGGGAACCAACCCCACATGCATATCTAAACTCGGTCATGCATAAAAACGCATATAAACATGCTATCACAAAAACGATAAACGCGGGTCAAAAAACGCCAAAAAAGAAAACGGGTCAGAGTCTCACATTTCGCATGGGACTATAAATATATGACGGCCAGGGTTTCTAAACTGTGCCTCCTTAGTTCATATCAAGCCCTAGCCACAAAGGAGCTCTTTCAAGTTGACAAACTTCAAAGCCTGTCAACAAATCTTGATGCTCATTTAGCTTCTGCACAATCAAGCACAGAAGTTGGTGTACGTGGATTCGGCAGGAGTAGGCTTTCAAACATTTGGTTGAGGATTCAATGTCGATTTGTAAGATTCTCTTATAACCAATGATATTATAGTGTTTGATTTTTTAGATCTAGAGTGGTCTCGTGATTTTTAACCAGTTTGGAGTTTTCCACATAAAAATCGTCGTCTCGTGTGTGATTGTGATTGCTTTACGTTATGGCTTGTGTGATTGGTTAGTTTTTCCTTTTAAGGCGTTTAGTCTCTTTAATTAAATCAATTAGTGCAAATCAGTCTGTAGACGGGGTTTTTCAGTACCTTAATTTGACACAGAACATGAGAAATGTTTTTACCTATTTTTTTATTATTATTCTTAGCTTTAAGTAAAATAAGCACTCATGTATAAAAATGTATTCAGTATCTAAAGAATTTTAATACAATGAGAAATTTCTTAGGCATAACATCGATAACAGCTTAAAAAATTAAATTGATGTGTGCATGTTTGGAATTTGGGCAAGCAAAGTGATCGAAATTAAAAATTTGAGAATAATTTTAAAGAAAGTATAATAATATTTTTTATTTATTTTTTATAAAAAAATGGGAAAAGTAATATAAAAAAAAAAAGAACTATGCTTCATTTGATTAGGCGGAAAACGTTTTCATTAGAAAATTATTTTTTCATATTTGGTTGTTATTTTAAAAATGATGGTCGCTACAAAACAAAATATACTTTTTGTGACCAAAATAAATTTTGGTTGGCGAAGGATGTACTTTTGGAGATCAAAATTAAATTTTGTCATCGAAAGTTTGGCACCAATACAATCTTTTGGGGGAAGGATGAAAAATCTTTTGGCGACCATAGTTTAGTCATAAAAAGACTATATTTGGTGACCAAAATATTTTTAGTTGCAGATAATATTTAGAAACTATTCATTAGTTCTTTGGTGACCAAATAAGTTGGTCGGCGAAGGTTAAAACAATTTGGCGACCAAATGATTTGGTCTACAAAAGTTATTTAATCTATTTTTGCTAAAGAGAACAAAACCATATTCTTCTACTTCGACTCGCAATTATTTCCATCAAATGGGAAATACTAAACCACATTGTGGCGTTTGTTGCAAGCCCTATGGTGAGGGATGTATTTGGGTATCCATTTTTTGCTTGAAAAAAGATTATTTTCTTTTAAAATTGTATATGAAGATATCCAAACACATAAACAATAAAGTTGCCGCTTAATTTTTAAGAAAATAAAATAAAAAAGAAAAAAACAAAAGGTAGACAACTCTTTAAACGTTACTATTGAAAAAGGATTAGAGGATTGAGGCACAAGATGGGAAAGTTGTTAGGCACTGCTTATCGCCTAACCGTGAAGTTAACATCTACTAAATGTTTTCGGTTCTTATTTTAAGTTTTCAAAAGTATCAATTATATAAAGAATGTTAAAGAGAGATCATTCAACATTGAGGTTGGCCTCTACTAGTGCTTTCATCTCCCAAATGACCGCAAGCATTGAACCTTGCGATCATGTTAGTGCTTCGGTCTCCCAAAACAATCGGTACATTTGAATCTGCATTTGTTCAAAATATTTGATCTTACACATGACTGCCACATCTAATCCTCACAACCATTTGGGTGCTTTGATCCCACACGGTCGCGACATCCATATGTCACGACCATCACGATCTTCAAAGAGTCCTCGCGGCTGTAACGTTCTATAATACCCCGTATTTTTTATTAGTACGGTAGAACTCAAATAGACGCAATAATCACACTTCTAACTCGTAAACTCTAGAACACAAGAGATGTAGAAGCAATAGATTTTGTTGAGAACATAACGGGTCAAGGGCCAAAACTAAAGAGAGGCCTACAAACTAAAGGGAGACCCAAAATTAAAGACAGTTCCAAAATCTAAAGAGAGTCACAAAATTAAAGACCGATCCAAAATCTAAAGGGAGTCCCAAAATTAACAAATGACTGAAAATCTAAAGAGATTCCCAAAACTAGTGAAAGGGCCAAAAGCAAGTGAGGCTTGTTGGAGGCAAACTGCCAAGACCATTGATTTGTAAATAATTTTTTAAAAAAATAAAATTGGACAGGCAATCGCCGAAACAGGCACCAAATAAAAACTTTTTGATGTCGAACGATCAAGATAAAACCTGTGGCACCAAAGTTAATTTAGATGAATACCTTTTTGGTCATTTCCTCAACTACGAATTTTGAATCTCCGGGTTGAAGCTCCGAACAAACCTTCTACTGTATTCCCGATACGATTTTCGAGCGTAGTGTGGGTTACAATCATTCGAGAACTGATATCAGCAGAACCTAGACAACCTTAGTTTTGAAAGATAACTTATGAATTTGATTCAGCCTACCCGCATATTTATAGGCTACAGCAGGGACCTGTGGAGTAATTATGTCATAAACTTCTAGTATGACCCAAATACACTTCTAGCAGTTTCTACAAATATGCAAACCTCTCAGCGGTTTCTATAATTATGAAAATCTTGCAGCGGTTTCTGTAATTTTTATAAAATACTGAATTGCAGTTCATACCACTAAACAACTCTAACTGGACTCTTAGCCAAAATCTCAAGACCAATTTGCATTGCGCTCCTATTATTAAATGCTTAACTCATCTCCCCACGCTAAGATTCTCGACACCCGCCAATTAAATGTAATTACTGACAATTTAATTTAATCGACATCTTTAAATTTCCTTAAGCCCTTTCGCTTAACTTATTTGACTACCGAATAATTAAATCCACTTGCATGGTTTGACTCAGTCAAAACTTATAAACTTTCTTAAGGGGGTATCGTCAATTCTGAACAATCGGGACGTGGATTTCGTCAATAACTAATATTCACTATATAATTAATATTACTATCCAACTCACCAAGACTATTGATCCATAAAAGATCGCACCCTCTAATGAAACAAAATAAAGAATATTAAATATACGCAAATAATAATTATTTCGGGATTAAGAGTATAAGCACTCATAATAACCTTAGGGTGTGAATTAATTTATACAGTCAATATAAAATTAATTACCCAAATGTGATCATGTTCAACATACACAAAGTGTACTAGCACAACGAGTCGGAATAATAGACGACACTATTATCTGTTCCCCGCAACCAAGACAGTCCTACTAAAACTCTGTACTACAGTTGTACCGATGGTTTATCCAATTCCATCTAAACTGTGAACAAAAACTTATATTCTGCAAGAATCTATAATCTGATCTTCTGTGTTCGAATCGTACTTTACACACCAGATTAAATACTGTACAAAATAAAGGACAACCATGCATAACATTAAAGAAATGTTATTACATTCATTGCTCATTAAGATTCTCATAAAATAAAAAAATAATTTTATTAAAATAAAATTAAATACTAAAACCAAATAAAATATATGATTTTTAGTATACAACCCTGGCAGTCTCCTACTTATACTCAAAACCATGATGCCATACATCTAACTCTCATGCCCTCTACATGACTATCAAAAGTCTTAACCGGAAGACTCTTTGTAAAAGGATCTACAAGTTTGTCCCCTGATGTAATCTTGGTCACTGCAACATCACATCACTGTACAATTTCTCGTATTAGGTGATTTTTACACTCAATGTGCTTTCTTTTCTTGTGGACTCTTGGCTCCTTCGAGTTTACAATCGCTTCGCTATTATCACAATAAAGTGTAATAGCCGACTGAACTTAAGGCACTACGTCTAGATCCAACAGGAAGTTCCTGAGCCTAACGGCCTCCTTAGTTGCTTTAGAAGCTACCACGTACTCGGCCTCCATGGTAGAATCAACAATACAGGATTGCTTGATACTCCTCAAACTTATAGCTCCACCTCCCAAGGTAAACACATATCCTGAGGTAAACTTACTGGAATTTTTGTCACTAAAAATCCGAGTCTGTGTACCTTAAAGCTACTAGACTGTCTTCCTGGTAAACTAACATATAATATCTAATCCTTTTTATGTACTTGATTATATTCTTTACTGCAGTCCAATGCTCCTGGCCTGGGTTAGACTAATATTTGCTAACCATGCCAACGGCAAAGAAGATGTCAGGTCCAGTGTAAAGCATGGCATACATTAAGCTTCCTATATCGAAGCATAAGGAACCGTCTTCATGTTCTCTATCTCATCAGGTGTCTTAAGACACTGATCTTTGGATAAAGTGATTCCATGCCTGAAAGGGAGAAATCTTTTCTTGAAATCTTACATGCTAAAACGAGTAAGGATATCATCGATATACTTTGCCTGTGATAAGCCCAATATCTTTTTTTTTCAGTCTCGTAAAAGCTTGATCCTACGGATGTGACTGGCTTCTCCTAAGTCCTTCACATCGAACTGCCCTGATAACCATATTTTTACTGAAGCTAACACCCCCACATCATTTTCGATGAGCAAGATATCATCTACATAAAGTACTAGAAAGACCACCACGCTTCCGTCACGCTTCTTATACACACAAGACTCATCTGGACTCTAATAAAAACTATAAGACTTAATGACTTGATCAAATCGAGTATTCCAAGATCTTGATGCCTGCTTAAATCCATAAATGGATCTCTTAAACTTACACAACATGTGCTCTTGGCCCTTTGCTATAAAATCGTCTAGTTGTACCACATAGATACATTCGTCAAGACTTCTGTTAAAGAAAGTTGTCTTAACATCCATTTACCAAATTTCATAATTGAAATGAGTCGCAATGGATAAGAGAATTCGGATAGATTTAAGCATGGCTACCGGCAAAAAGGTTTCCTCATAATCGATCACATATTTCTGAGTGAACCATTTTGCAACAAGTCTAGCTTTGAAGGTTTCAACCTTTTCGTCTACTGCTCTATTCCTCTTGTAGATCCACTTACATCTTATGGGTTTTATCCCTTCATGTGATTCTACAAGTTACCAGACCTGATTAGAATATATAGATTCCATATCTGAATTCATGGCCTTTTCTCAAAGATCTGCATCTTTATCCTAGAGTGCTTCATTGTAGTTATAAGGTTCGGTATGCAGTTCTACCAGGATCTTATCAAAAGACTCTCCTAAAAACATATACCGATCGAGTTGATGAACAACCCTCCCACTACGACGAGGCACTACCTACGTCTGTGTACTAGCAGTAACACGCTGTGCAGAATCAGAACCCTATGCACCATTACCCACATGCTCGTCAGGCATGTTAATTGTAGCACTCTAATCAGCATCTGCACCTATCCCAATAATTCTCCCACTACGATGAGACAATGGGATCTCAATGACTTGTGGTTCCTCTTTCGTTCTACTGGTATTTCCTCACATTTTTTCTAGAATAATTTTACTTTTGGGCCTATGGTCCATAATATAGTTCTCTTTCAAGAATAGGGCATTGGTGCTAACAATGACCTTCTAATCCTTAAGATTATAAAACAAATCACCTTTCGTTTTCTTGGGATACCCGCCAAAGAAACATACCTCTGTTCTTGGTTCCAACTTACCCACATTCCCTTTTAGCACACATGCTAGACACCCCCATATCTGAATCTGTCTTAGACTAGGCTTACGCCCGGTCCACAATGCTGTGGGAGTAGAAGGTACTGATTTAGAAGGTACCAAGTTCAGAATACAAGCTATTGTCTCTAATGCAAATCCCCAAATCCAATCGGGTAATCCTGAATAACTCATTACTGACCTTATCATCTGTATAGGAGTATATTCCTTCTTTCTGCTGCAGTGTGCCTGGTGCAATCAACTGGGATATAATCCCTTCTTATGACAAGTAGTCCCTAAACTCTCCAAAGAGGTACTCCCCACCACGGTTGGATCGTAGTGATTTGATACTTTTACCTAGACGCTTCTCCGCCTCCGTCTTGAATTCTTTGAATTTCTCAAAACATTCAGACTTACAGTGCATCATGCAATGTATCCATACCTTGAGTAGTCGTCAATCAAACTGACAAAATACTCAAAATTACCTCTAGCCTAGATAGTCATAGGACCACACACATTAGAGTGAACCAGTTCAAACGGTTCTTTAACTCTATAACTTTTGGCCAAGAATGGCCTCTTGGTCATCTTACTCTCTAAGCAAGACTCACAGACTAAAAGTGCATCCACTTCCAATGAACTCAAAGGTCCATCTTGTACCAGTTTATTTATCCTTTTTAGATTAATATGACCCAAGCGTAAGTGCCAAAAAAACTTTGATTCATTAAAAAAGGAATCGTTCTCTTATATGGTAAATTAGATGTGTTATTTAATTCAGTAAATTGCAGTATATGAGAGATAGGAGATATAACATACAGATCATCCACCAACGTATCAGAATAAATAAAACGTTTATTTTTCTTAATAACCACAGAGCCATTAAAATGAACAGAATATTTATTTTTTATTAAATTAGAAACCGAAATTAAATTTCTTCTAATAGAAGGTACATAGAGACAATCTTTTAAAATTAAAATCCTATCTCTACTAAAATCGAGGGTAATATCTCCTACTACAACTGCTACCACCCTGGTATTATTGCCCATATATAGGTAAATTTCTCAATCACTGAGCTGTCTAATTTTCTGGAACCCCTGCAAAGAATTACAAACATGATTAGTGGCTCTTGTATCTACACACCAAGTACCGGTAGATAACACCGCTAAACATGTTTTAACCACTAGTGAACAGAAATTACCTTGCTTGTTCTGCTTATTGAGAAACACCGGACACTGCTTTTTCCAATGCTCAAACTGGTTACAATGATAGCACTTGCCTCTCGGCTTCTTCACACCAACTTTTGGCCCCTTAGTAGCTTTTGGACCTATGCCTCCCCGTTTTTGAACATTTTTCTTCTTCTTACTTTTTGGCTTAGAGAAAGAACATTTTTCAACCACATACATAGTACCTGGCTTCCTAAGAACACCCTCGGCTGCTTGAAGTTCTTTAAGAAGTTCTGCCAATGACAAGCTGAGCTCATTCATGGGATAATTCAAGCAGAACTGCTTAAAATTATTAGGCAGTGACTGGAATATGATATCGACCTGGGTTTTCTTATCAATCTCAGCTCCTAGGATCTACAGTTCATTCAAAAGATTGATCATCTTCAAAACATGGTCTCTAACTGAGGTGCCTTCAGCTATGCTTGTATTCATGAGATTTTATGGCCACCTGTCTAGCAGCACGATTTTGATCCCCAAATATTTCTTTGGGGTTCATAATTAGGTCATAGGCATTGGGCATAGATTGATGCTGATGTTGTAATACATTTGACATTGAAGCCAAAATGTAACAGCAAGCCATCTGATCAGCTTTCTATCACTTTTGAAAAGCCCGGGTTTCCTGTTCGGTTGCCTCCTCAACAGGTACTGGTGGACAAGTCTCAGATAATACAAATTTGTAGCTCTCGGTAGTTAAGACAATATCCAAGTTTCTTTTCTAGTATATATAGTTTGGTCCCGTTAGTTAGTTTTCTTTGAAAGTGGTCGCAAATGGATTAAAAGCCAATTTAATCCTGAGAATTACATAATTAAAATAACCATTAATAATGACGAGCAAAACTTTGAATTTATTTTAAAATTGGTTCACTCTACCATTTAAAAAAAATCGCCAACAGCCTGGTACCCTGTGAATGGCATGCTTCAATAGGAGGACATCTACTATCTATCGTTTGTCCAGGCATGTCAATTCCTGTTAATTTTACTATTTAAGCAACTGACCATGCCAAGTAAAATTAAATATGACATAGCTTCAGTCCAGTAAATAATAGCAGTGACTTAGATGGAGAAGATACTATTATTTACAACTAAGTATTAACCACTACCTAATCCCGAATCAATCGCTTCGCAATGAACCCTTCAGATAGAGAAGTGATCCACACTAACAATTATCTAAAATTATCCCTAAAAGAGATTTGTACCGGTGATACCGCAATTAATTCTGTTCGATAGGGAGAAAGGCCTTACTGCCAACACGTAAAATTAATTACATCACCTACGAACTGGTGATGGAGACCGCGAAATTTATCTGTGAATAAATTCTCTCTCCCACTTAGATTTTTAAAATATTTTTTAGAGTTATAAAAATCTGTTTAATTAAAATAAATTTATTAATTTTGAAAATCATACGATTCGAAAGATTCTAAAACATCTTTCCGAGTACACGATCCAAAAGATTTCGGTTTGTCAAACTATCTTTTCGTGTTTTAATACGTAACAAATAAAATTACCGATGAATGCACTATTTTTTTTTCTTTACTGCTAAGGTATTGATTATGGGTATTCAAATATTTTATTTTTACGTTACACATTTTTTGAAAAAAATAATTTATTAAGATTAAACATTTTTTCATTTAATTAATCCAAAATCTAGAATTAATTTTCACATTTTATCAAGATATCCGATTTATTAAAAAATCATCTTAACTAAAGTTTTTTCATTTAATTAAAAAATTTTAATTAAAAAAACTTAATTTTATTTTTCTTTACAAAATATTAATCAAAACTGAATTTTTTAAAATTAATTAAATTAACATAAATAAATAAAACATATATGTATTATCCACGTAATTTAAATAAATATAACTACCGGATATATATATATATATCCCAGTTTTATGATCAAACAGAAACTATTTTGAGTTTTAGACTCATGTTCAAAAATTAACTCGTAATCTTTCAATCCTTATTAGAATCAACTTTTGGCATCCAAGTTGTATCAAGATTCTACGATATGCAGTGTTATACAAATCTAAAACTATCCGGATCATTACATATCAGAAAAAACACCCCCGGGAGACCTCGAAGCAAGCCACCACCGCCGGCGCCGAACCATGCCGCCGCTTTTGGCAGCTTTTGCCACCACTCCCAAACTCTAATTTTATCCCAATTTTTTTTAAAAAATAGCTTACACAAATACTATATTTTTGTTAAAAAATTAGAACAAAAAATGCCTCGAAAACAGCTTTCGATGAGGGCCAAACAACCCCACTGCCGTCGCCCCTAGCCGCCTATTGTTGCTGCCATTTGAGTCTCGTTCTGTGGTTGTTTCGACTCTCGTTCCCTCTTATTTTTAGCACTGATATCCAACAAGTTTTATGAAAAAAGGATTTTTATTCCCACTCCATTCAACCCATTTTCACATCCCACTACTTTATTCAATTAAGGTTTTATCAACCTAATTTATTCGTCAATCCATTCAAGTACCAAGGTCGGCCAGTGCCTATAGACTCAGGTGTATTTATCGCCACTGGTTCACGCGAGGTTCGAAGAATAAATATCTATTCTATAGCCCGACACTGAGAGCACATATTTTCGATTTTTCTCAAAAATATCGATGGGTGGGTCGCTCGAGAGCATGCTTTTACGGGGATTAACCCGAAGGAATGGCGTACCTTATATTGCGCAAGTTTTCGGTCTTTCACCGAGGAACAACTCGTTCTCAAACTTTGTTATTCAATTTCATCACGCGGTACTTTTATCATTTCATACAATTTTTGTTTTTTTTTTACATTAAGAACCCCAAAATTTTCATACTCGACACAAGCATGTGCCACACAATTCATGAGATATAAGTACAATAGGTTATTCCAACTCTCAATTTACTCAAAAATCACATCAATTTTATCATATGGGTCCCCCAACCCCAAAACTCCCAATTTCCATGGTTCAAACTCAATTTTAAACCCTAACTCAACATTTTTTGAATTCAACCGTATGCAATGACAACGCAAAGATAAAATCTAGTTAGGTCCTCCGTAGATCCAAGATTTAACGTTCAATAACAACAAACTCTAGCTTAGGGTTTCGAAAACACGATTTTCATGCTTTTATGTTCATACAATAAAAAATGCAACACATATCACGTATATATTCAATGAGAGTCTAAATCCTACCTTAGAGACAGTAGATCCACAAGAAAAAGCTTCAAATAAGCTCTAACCCCGAGAATCTCCAACCACACAGTGAGAAAAGCTTCCAACGTCAAAATCGGACCTCTAACGGGCAAACAATTGAGGTGGAAGTGCAAGATCTCACCAAGGGAAGCTAAGAAGCTCCAAACAACATCCAAACTCAAACCCTAGTTCTCAC